>CM035838.1:207084689-207264689 GCA_020510985.1 Pholidichthys leucotaenia | reverse complement strand
CTAGTTAGCTGCCAAAGCAGGTGTATTCATATTAAATGTGATTTGAAATGACAACATACCTGAGTGGAAATATAGAGAGCACAGTCTTATTGGCTCTGAGATGTTTTCAATATGATTTTTTTTGGCGTCTTAACACAGACACCCAGGCCATCCCACGTCTCCTTGTTAGCTCCCTTGTTTGTTCTCCTTCTCTTTGCTTCCAAGCACAGAAACAGTAGAATCACATTCTGCTGGTTCATTTCTTTTTTGTGTTGGTCATGGGAGCTGCTGCACAATGACGCTGAATGCTCTCTGATTTTAGGAAGAACCCAACAGTCTAAAAAACCAAACACTTCACTAGCTACTCCTGCGTCCGTACTTCTACATGCTGCAGGTGCTGCACCTACTGTCCCAACATGAAGGCTCTATCCCACAATTCATTGCAGCAGTAACGTCAGTGCCCATTCTCTACTGAGACACAGCGTCTGTGAGCATGTCTTAAAGGGGAAGCTCAATATTGTTATTATTTTAACAAAAAAAAATGTCTGGATCTAGATCGTGATCCGAATCCTCACCAACATCTAATCATCTGTTCCCTGTGCCATTACACATCTTTTCTGAAAATTTCATCTAAATCCTCTCAGAACTTTTGGAGTAATGTTGCTAGCAGACAGACAAAGAGACAAACCAACCAACGCCACTAAAAACATTACCTCCTCCCCTTGGTGGAGGTAATAATAATCACATTGTCATTACTTTTTCCTTCTGGTTTTTCTCTGAGGTCCACAGTGGTGAACCTGAGGGTGAGCAGTCAGAGCAGCTGTGAAGAGAACAGGCTGGAAGCTACAGAATCAGAATGATAAATCACTGGTCAACACCAAATTTATTGTCTAAGTATTTTTTAGCTGATTTAGGACAATGTTGATGTGCTGAATCCTAAAATCACATTGGTTTTGCTCAATCAGGTCAACTTTTTGAATTATGGCCACATGTTGTTTTATACTTTTTTGTTTACATGTACGGGTATTTTCACTTTATATGATGGAAATTCTTTTCTATGTCTTGAAATTCTCTGAATTTTGAACAATGATGATGTAACATTAAATTTGCATGTACTTACCTTTATATAAAGGTAAGTACATGCACAGTACTAAGTAAGTGCAGGTTTTTACTTAGCACCTGATCGAGAGAAACGGATGTCATTATCGGATTCAGTGGTGCAAAATTGCGTTCAATCAGTTGAAAAAACACAGACAACTTACAAAAAAATTACTTTTGTAACCCTGTCTAATAACAATGGTTTGCATTTATACAGCACCTTTCAAGAAAACCAAAGCACTTTACAATGAAGGTCCATTATTCATTCACTCCACAGACAGAGGGAGTGGTAAGCTACTACTGCAGCAGACTGACAGAAACGTGGCTGCCAATCCACGCCCACGGCCTCTCTGACCACTACTGAACATTTATACACATTCATACCCAGTGTCATGGACACTGGAGGACAGGTGGGTAAAGTGTCTTGCCCAGGGACACAACAGCAGGATGGCTGGGGAGAGCGGGATTTGAACCTCCTACCCTTTGGGTATTGGACGACCCGCTCTACCTCCTGAGCCACTGCTGTCCACATTTCCCTCTTCTGTTCCATTTTTGCTGAGCACCAAGCTGGACAGCAGGAAGTTCCACTTTTATATGTTCTTTGGCATGACCCGGCTGGGACTTGAACCCCGACCTCCTAGTTGTGGGGCGGATGCTCAGCTAAGGTAGCTGGTGCTCTGCCAGCTACAGTGGGGGAAAAAAGTATTTAGTCAGCCACCAACTGTGCAAGTTCTCCCACTTAGAAGATGAGAGAGGTCTCCAATTTTCATCATAGGTATACCTCAACTATGAGAGACAAAATGAGAAAAAAAAAATCCAGAAAATCACATTGAATGATTTTTAATGAATTAATTGGTAAATTCCTCAGTAAAATAAGTATTTGGTCAATAACAAAAGTTCATCTCAATACTTTGTTATATACCCTTTGTTGGCAGTGACAGAGATCAAACATTTTCTGTAAGTTTTCACAAGGTTTTCACACACTGTTGCTGGTATTTTGGCCCATTCCTCCATGCAGATCTCCTCTAGAGCAGTGATGTTTTGGGGCTGTCGCTGGGCAACACGGACTTTCAACTCCTTCCAAAGATTTTCTATGGGGTTGAGATCTGGAGACTGGCTAGGCCACTCCAGGACCTTGAAATGCTTCTTACGAAGCCACTCCTTCGTTCTCCGGGCGGTGTGTTTGGGATCATTGTCATGCTGAAAGACCCAGCCACGTTTCATCTTCAATGCCCTTGCTGATGGAAGGAGGTTTTCACTCAAAATCTCACGATACATGGCCCCATTCATTCTTTCCTTTACACAGTTCAGTCGTCCTGGTCCCTTTGCAGAAAAACAGCCCCAAAGTATAATGTTTTCACCCCCATGCTTCACAGTAGGTATGGTGTTCTTTCTCCTCCAAACACGATAAGTTGAGTTTTTACCAAAAAGTTCTATTTTGGTTTCATCTGACCATATGACATTCTCCCAGTCCTCTTCTGGATCATCCAAATGCTCTCTAGCAAACTTCAAACGGGCCTGGACATGTACTGTTTTAAGCAGGGGAACACGTCTGGCACTGCAGGATTTGAGTCCCTGGTGGCATAGTGTGTTACTGATGGTAGCCTTTGTTACTTTGGTCCCAGCTCTCTGCAGGTCATTCACTAGGTCCCCCCTTGTGGTTCTGGGATTTTTGCTCACTGTTCTCATGATCGTTTTGACCTCACAGGGTGAGATCTTGCGTGGAGCCCCAGATCGAGGGAGATTATCAGTGGTCTTAATTATTAATACAGGTAACGAGTGGAGGACAGAGGAGCCTCTTAAAGAAGAAGTTACAGGTCTGTGAGAGCCAGAAATCTTGCTTGTTTGTAGGTGACCAAATACTTATTTTACCAAGGAATTTACCAATTAATTCATTAAAAATCCTTCAATGTGATTTTCTGGATTTTTTTTTTCTCATTTTGTCTCTCATAGTTGAGGTATACCTATGATGAAAATTGGAGACCTCTCTCATCTTTTAAGTGGGAGAACGTGCGCAATTGGTGACTGACTAAATACTTTTTTCCCCCACTGTACCTTAGCTGTACTCAGAACAATGTTGCATCTTCTCTTTATAGAAAAACTGCACTTCAATCATTTTTTTTTTTTGCAAGATAATTCAAGAACCTCTCAATACTCGTTACACACAGAGTGAAACATTTCAGCCCATTCAGATTTAATGTTGAGGATCATTGTGATAGTTTTTTGAAGTTTTGATATTTTTACCTGCTATTGCATGCTGTAGTGTAAATAGTTAGTTAGTTAGTTAATCCCTTCACACCTGAAGGTGTATATGGGCGGCGCCTATCTCCGTTTCTCTAGTAGTGAAAGCTACAGCGGGGGGTCAGTCCTCTGGTAGCTCTGTGTGTAACTTTACTTTCCCCATTCCATTATGCGGAGCACCACGCTAGAAGGCAGAAAGCACCATTTTTATATGGTCTTTGGTATGACCCGGCCGGGATTTGAACCCCTGCCTCCCGGGTGTGGGGCGGATGCTCTACCAACTGAGCCACCACTCCGGTGGTGTAGTGTAAATATGCATGTATTAAATTATTCAAATCTGTTAATCCAGCCTTTTTCTTTCTGTTGCTAATTTTATTCTTGTGCTTCTATATTTTTTTTTTAATGCACCCCTTGACAAAAATGCCAGCCTACAGCCCTGGGATGACACACACCTCATGCGCGTTGTGACAGTGCCATCAGAGTCATACCTGCATAAACAAATACCAAGCATTTCTAGCCCGTGCATGCATGGCATGACACAGTACCCGTGCTGCCATGCCAACAGCACCGAGGCATCAGCACCTGCGCTGCTTTCATTTTTAGTTGTAGTTTATGATGTATATGAAATTATTTAACCAATTCTTACTTTTTCTAGGTAATTCCTTCCATTTGCTTTACTATTCTGTTATGCTGTGTGTAGTTCAATTCAATTCAATTTCAGTTCAATTCAACTTTATTTATATAGCGCCATTTCACAACAACAGTCATCTCATAGCACTATCAACTGTAGGGGAAACCCCCACAATTGCAGAAAGACCCCAGCAATCAGGCGATGCCCTGTAAGCAAGTGCTTGGCAACGATGGAGAGGAAAAACTCCCTTTTAACAGGAAGAAACCTCCAGCGGAACCAGGCTCAGGGAGGGGCAGTCATCTGCTGCGATTGGCTGGGGGGTGAGGGGACAGAGAAGAAGAAAAGAACAGACATGTAGAGAGCAAACAGCACGATGGGGACTCAATCTATGGGAGAGAACAAACAGATGTTAATGACCAGCAAAAATATTTCATTGAGAGTGAAGAAAGGAGTGAGGCCCAGTGCATTATTGGAGGTCCCCCAGCTGTCTAAACCTATTAGCAGCATAACTAAGAGAGGGTTCAGAGACACATGGTCCCTCCCTAATTGTAGGCTATATCAAAAAGGAAGGTTTTAACCCTATTCTTAAAAACAGAGATCGAGTCTGACTCCCGAATCCAGATTGGCAGCTGGTTCCACAGGAGAGGAGCTTGATAACTGAAGACTCTGCCTCCTATTGTACTTTTGGAGATTCTAGGTATAACAAGTAATCCTGCATTTTGGGAGTGTAGTGCTCTGTTAGGATGATAGGGTAGTATCAGATCTTTTAGATAAAAAGGGGCCTGATTGTTTAGAGCTTTGTAAGTAAGAAGAAGGATTTTAAACTTACATCTAAACTCTATGGGAAGCCAATGAAGGGAGGCCAGAACCGGAGAGATATGATCTCTCTTTCTAGTACCTGTTAAAACTCTTGCTGCAGCATTTTGGATCAACTGAAGACTTTTTAAAGATGTTTTAGGACAACCTGATAATAAAGAATTACAATAATCTAATCTAGAACTAACAAAAGCATGGATCAGTTTCTCAGCATCACTCTGAGACAAGATGCTCCTAATCTTGGCAATATTACTCAAATGATAGAAGGCAGTCTTAGAAACGAATTTAATATGTGAATTGAAAAACAGATCTTGATCAAAAATAACTCCAAGGTTCCTCAGAGAGCTATTAAGAGAAAGAGTAATCGCATCCAAACTAAAAGTTTGATTTGGAAAGGTATATAGTAGGTATATTGTTCTGTCGGTTTGGTTGTCTTACTGGGTCATGCTGCTGTTACACTGAAATTTCACAGTTTGGGATCAATAAAGTACATCCATCCATCCATCCAGCCATTTATCTCTGGAGAGACATGTCGGCTCACCATCAGCTCTATATTCATTACAGCCCAGCTGAACTGTGGGAGGAGCAGAGCTTGGTCAGCAGGTCCTTCACTGCTGTAGTGTCATCAGGATTAAAGACTGCAGGTCGTATTCACCAGGGATTGCTGCTAGTGGTTATATAAAAGGCTTATGATGATACTGAGGGAAACAATTCTCTCTTTTTCCAGGTTGGCAGGGGAAATGCCCCCCTGCCCCCCCCCCCCGATTTGCACCTATGACCATCCCATTGGGGATGGTAGGTTAACAAGGGGATGATTTTGGATCATTGTACTAACAGTAGGATACCCCCCCCCCCAACATCACCTGCTGACCATCCTGACCCACAGGAACATAGCGTCCATGTTAGTTTCCCTCTAATCAGCTCTGATCGGGGTAATGACAGGAGAGCAGCCAGCGGCGTGGGACCCTGGAGATGAGTCAGGAGCACGTTTGAAACGTCAGCCTCTGAGAGCTGACTCACAGTCAGACTGACATCCTCCACTGTTATTTCCCACAGAGCAGAGGCACGGTGATCGTCAGCCCTCCTCCTCCTCCGTCAGCCACTCTTCATCATCATCATGGCAGCCACCACTTCTGACTCTTGTCTCAGCATGTGGAGAAGGACCTCCACCACCTGTCTATATATCCATGTCTGTGAAGCAGCCAAAAACCAGCCAGACTGGACTTTGCTTGAGTCTTGTTACGGACCAATCAAATGAAATGACAGAAGTTAAAAAGCCACCATTACTTCAGTGGCCTTTTCCAGCGGTAAGCGTCCATTTACAACTCTACAATTTCTTTAATTAACATCACATTCCACAAAAATGTCAGGGAAAGCTGAATGTATGCAGTTCTGGGTTGCTCCGACAGCAGTGGCAAACTTCAACATAAAAACAATGTGAATGTAGTGTCTTGGGTTTATACACACATTCCACTGCTGATTGCCTGACTGTGTGCAGCTGCACTGATTAACCACCTGTCTCTCATTAACCACAGCCTTCTTCTCTATGGGAATGTTGGACTCTACATGCCAGCAGCATGGTGTGCTTCCCTCTCTTGTGTAGCACTCTGTGCCTTCCTCCTCCACCTTCTCCCACCGATGGAAACTGTAAGACTGAAACATTTCTGAATCTCACCTTTTCTTTTGTCTTGATATCTCCTAGGATAAAATATACTTACCATTTCCCTGACAGACTTGGATTTAACCTGGGAGCACCACAAATGCCCCATCTTAACCCAAGCAAATCCAAGCCTCAACAACTGTAAAAGTCCAACTAAGTCCTTGAGCCCAGGGCACCATCTCCTACTGCACTCAGACTCTCAACCTGCTAAAGCCAAATCTGGACTTACAAAGCTTTTGCAAGTAAAAGTTCCACATTTGCAAGAAAAAAATTGGAAATTTATGATTGTCACAAATTTGCAAGAAAAAAGTTGCAAATTTATGATAAAAAGTTGCAAATTTACAAGAAAAATGTGCAAATTTACAAGAAAAATGTGCAAATTTATGATAGTCACAAATCTGAAAGAAAAAAACTTGCAAATTTACAAGAAAGAATGTTGCTAATTTATGATTAAAAGTTACAGATTGAAGTTGCAAATTTACAAGAAATATGCAAATTGATGATTAAAAATTAGCAAATTTGCAAGGAAACATTCCAAATTTATGATAACAAAGTTGCAAATTTTTCCCACTGTTGGAAATTGTAAGACTCAAACATTTCTAAATCTCAGCTTTTCTTCTGCTTCCACATCTCCTAGGATAAAATAGACTTACCGTTTTCCTGGTGGACTTGGATTTTTTCTTGTGGAACTGCAACCCAGATATCCCCCATCTCAACTCAATAAGTCCAAACCTCAACAACTGCAATATTCTAACTTTTTAAGTCCTCGGGCCCGGGGCACCATCTCCAACTGCATGCAGGGTGCTTTCATACCTGCAGGCCTTAGTTTGTTTTAATCAAACTCAAGTTCGTTTTCTCTGTTAGTGTGGTTCGTTTTGTCTGGTGAGAACACAGTAATCGCGCTCAGGTGTGCACCAAACCTACCATACCGAGACCTCCTGAGAGAGGTGGTCTCGATTTGAATCAAATGGCGAATTCTGATGCAGTCCTGCAGGTGAGAAAGGGGCTGTACTAAAACAGGACCAGTGGCAAACAGTAAAACATTTTATGCCACTGTACATACCTGTTGGATCTTCAAAAATATCTGTGGCTGAGCACGTCACGGTTCTGGAGGATTAATGAATGTTAACATGGTATTTTCCTTCTGTAGCTGAGCTTTATTTTCAAACTGTACGATTTGCCTAAAGTGGTATATGCTCATAAGGTAATAAAGAATAACCAGGGCGATGAAAACCCCCCTTAGATTACGTTACGATTTGTATTATTTTCTCCCCAGAAATGCATAAATGCCCAGTAGTCATCCTACTTCCTGTATTTACCTTTCCTGTTCTCATGGTAAAAAAAAAAAATCTGATCAATAAAAACAGAACTTTCTGACGTAAGTTTCGCGGGATTGAGGGAATTTGGTCCACTTGAATTTTTGTCTGTGTGAAAAGGAACTGAACTAAGGAGAAAGCGATACAAAGTAGCAAACTTATCAAGTGATTCGGACCAAAGTAAACAAATTTAATTGTGAAAGCAGCCTTAGACTCCAACCTACTGAAGCCAAATCTGGAAAGAACCTGACCTGATGAAAAAGGGCAGTCAACCTGTAATGTATTCACCATCTCATGAAGAAACTCCACCTGTAAGAAAAGATGAACTCATTATGCTCACTATCAGTCTCATTAATAAACATACTTACCCACATCTCTCCTGTCCTTTTCCATATGGTTGCCAGTTCCCATCATTGCACATTTTCATTGTTCCAGCACATGACCCCCACCTGACCTGACATAGAAGGCGCCTTAAAGAACACCACACTACTTTCAGGAACTTCAGCTGTAGAGGCAATCCTTTATCCTGCTGGCTGCATCCTTAGGAAACCAGTGATGGTATCTGCTGGATATTTCCATTTAGGGCTGGGCAATACAACAAATATGTTTATGTCCATACATTCTACTAGAGTGATACATAAAATGTCTGTTGTCAATCTTGAGCATTTTTGCACCAGTAAGCTGTCAGCTTCTCTCTCCTCTTCTCTCTTCTCACACAGCTGCACTCTGGTGCCCCCCTGCCCCCCCCCCCACACTCACACACGTGTCCCCACACAGTGTTTCATTTCAGGGTTGTTGCCAGGTCTGCCTCTACACAGCCTTCTTGTTCTCAGCTGTGGAACCGGCGTACCACACACCTAGACCAGTGGGTGAGCACCCTCTCCACTGAGCAGCAGCAGAAGGCCAGCAGCAGCTTCTGGGCCAGGTTGTTCTTCCTCAGGACACAGAGGAGGTGCAGCCGCTTCTGGACTTTCTTCACCAGGGCCTTGGTGTTGACAGACCAGGAGAGGTCAGAGGAGATGTGGGTGCCCAGGAACCTGAAGGTGGGGACGGTTTAAACACGGTTGCTGTTATGTCTACAAACCTGGTACAAAGGAGATGGATGAGGAGGTTGCACTGGAACGCAGCTTTAATATAAGAATGGTTGCGCTACAGGGAATGCACAGTATGCGGAGTCATCCTGGGCAAAGAGGAAGCCCAAATGGCAGACACCCCTTATTATTGTGCGGTGTAATGACGCAACCGGAAGGCGGCGTCATCACACTGCACTTCACAATAAATCCCCCATAACATTCTCCCCCTTTTATAAAAAATAAAAACACATCTAATCAGAACCCACCCAAGTTTGGAAAAACAGAACCCCAAACAAACACTCTAAATTAAAATGGCAAACATAAAATCATAAAGAACTTCAAAACACTAAAACAAACCAAAACTAGGACCTATGGGCAGACTGCCACACGGCCCGTACGGTAAAGTGGGTTATTCTGCCACTTATTCTGGAACAGCCATGCTCCTAACTAAACAGTCTTTAATCTCTTATGTACAATGCCCCAAAGCAACGGTGGGTTGTGCGGGGGAGGGGGGGTGGGCGCTGCAGATGCACCCGTGGAGGCGACACGTCCCTGAGACAAGGACATATCTTTAAAACACAGGCGCCCGGATCCCACACCACCTTCACTGGCTCCTGCATAGCCTTGCCACCTGGAGTGTCCACCTGGACACGCTGCAGCTGGTTTGCATGACAAATCGAGCCGTCAGTCATCCGGAAACACACCACTCCTAACTTTGCCACCTCAGCGGCGCCCGATGTCTTGTCGGCTGTGGTCCGGCCGGTTGTCGCCCTGGTCTATCATCAGCCTGAACCTGAACCCAGTAAATGACATGGAGCGGTACCTTGCTCGGTCTGATGTGCTGCTGTGTATGCGGCAGCTCCATGCTCTCATGTCATTTGGCCGCGTTGTTACACTGTGGCAATACAGCAGTCACCGTCGTTGCAGAAGACCCCCCTCACCTGTCTTCGGCTGAAACCCAACATGGGCACTGAAGGTTTCCGGTGCCTCCCTGGTGTTGCTCGTCAGAACAGGCACTCTACCCGCCGGCTCGGCCACCCCTACTACCTCTGGCCGAGCGTGGGTACTGAAGCCGTCTTGTTCCTCCACTGAGCTTGAAGTGGGTGCCTTGGTGCCGGTACTGTCCAAAAGCGCCTCGTCCCAAACCACGATGTCGTCATCCACCAGGACCAGCGAGCTCCAGTGTCCACGCCCAGACCATTCGTTCCCAAAGCTGTCTCTGATGGCGAAACTTAGTCCGTAGAACAGGTCACACCCCATGATGTTGTTGGCATGCGCAGCCACCAGGAGCGTGAAGTCGTGCACCGCTTCAGTCTTGTAGTGAACAGTCAGCTCCACAGTCCCGACATTGCACAGTCCATTACCGCCGTAGCCGTATAACGGCACTGTGTTACTCCTGATCCTGTGGTATGGGAAAAACTTTTTTGCAGTGGCCCAATTCAGCATCGACCACACCTCCGCCATGTTGAGTAGTAATGACAAAGCAGCACCATCCAATTCCACCGTGCAATAAGAATACCCGTTGGTGCTGGGACTCACTCAGTGGATGGTCGTTGTAGGCGGACGGGGTGGCTTCCTTGGTGGGCTCCACGGCACTGGAAATCGACATACCCTGGCAAGAGGATTCATGAGCCCACACTTACTGCATCACTTCCCTCTTGCGGGGCACACTTGCGCTTTAATCTGGTGTGTTGGGGACACACAACCCCCACAAATGGGGCCTCTCAGGGCAGACTTTCAGTTCACCGCGTTAGCCTCGTAGTCTTCATCCATGCTGTCTTCGTCCTCCGGGTCCACCACATTGGCCGACGTTGTCGTCTCCGGCAGCTTCTGTGACTGGCGCCAGTTTAGCGCCGAAGTTAGCTTATCTGCGGCCTCCAACTGGAGAGCTAGTTCAACTGCCCTAGCTAGCGTCAAGTCATTAGACGCCATTAACAACCTAGCACATAGCCCAGCATTACACGTCAGCCAATTGGTCCCACACCATCTCGTCCTTCAATGGCCCAAAACGGCACTCACTATATAACTGTCAGTGAGCAGCGACAAAATGTTGAATTGGCTCACTGACCCTTTGGCGTCTCTGGCGAAAGCAAATCCGTCGTACCGTTATGCTGTCTGGTGTGGTACAGTGGGTAGCAAGAAGCTCCACGACATCCATGTACGAGTCCGTTGTGCCGAGCATCTGTAGAATCCTTTGGCCTTCGATACCCAGGTTGTGGACAAGAAGCGCTTGCATCCTCACCTTGTCTAGCTTCCCCAGGTCCAAGGCCATGATGTAGGTCTCGAAGGCCTCCAACCAGTGAGGTCATGGCACCGGTGGTTCGCAGGGAAGCTCCAGGAAAGACCGCAGTGGTGTAACACACGCCTCCATGGTTTAATCCTCAGTTGCCAAATGTTATGTCCACAAACCTGGTACAAAGGAGATTTTTTTTTTTTGATTTTGTATACTTTATTGATCCCCAGAGGGGAAATTGAGGGCATCCTCACGGCTGCACGGTGGCGCAGTGGTTTAGCACTGTGGCAGCACAGTTTTACCCTCGGCCGGGGGATCGCGGGGATCATGAGATCGTGGGTTCGATCCCAGCCCCCGACCAACAGTGAGCTGTGTGGAGTTTGCATGTTCTCCCCGTGTTGCGCGGGTTTACTCCGGGATTTCTCCGGTTTCCTCCCGCACACCAAAAACATGTAGGTTTAGGGCGCTCGCGCACGCAGCGACCAGCAGCCAGTGGCTTGTCACCAGACTGCAAACCAAGTCTACCTACGGGTACAAATAAGTAACAAAAAAAAAAAAAAAAAAAAAAATCCACCTGGATGGATGAAGCAGCCACGGTACGGCACTATCCCTTTACCATTCACACACACATTCACACCTAGGGCCACTTTAGAGTCTCCAATTAACCTAACCACATGCTTTTGACCTGTGGGAGGAAACCGGAGAAATCCCGGAGTAAACCCACGCAGATACGGAGAGAACATGCAAACTCCACACAGATCACTGTTGGTCAGGGGCTGGGATCGAACCAGGGATCCCATGACCAAGGGTGAGTTGCTGTGCTGCTGCAGTGCTAACCACTGCGCCACCGCACCACCCAAAGGTGAAGAGGTTGCACTAGAACACAGCTTTAATATAAGAATGGTTGCACTACAGGGAACGCACAGTATGTGGAGTCATCCTGGGCAAAAAGGAAGCCCAAATGGCGGACGTCCCTTATTATAGGGCGATGTGATGACGCAACTGAAGGCGGTGTCCAACCAAGGTGGTGTCATCCACGTATTTCACAATGGCAGTGGTTGGGTGGGTTGGAATACAATCAAAGGTATACATGGAGTACAGTAGAGGGCTTAGCATGCAGCCCTGGGGGGAGCCGGTGCTGAGAGACAGTGTGGAGGAGTGGTGGGGGCCAAGTCTGACTGTTTGTGGGCAGTCCGTTGAGACTGTTTGTTACAGTCAGTATTCACTGGTAAAGCACAGGAGGCTTATTCTTCCTTAACTGATGCTGACTGTAGGAATTATCTGGTTGTTAAAGCTTCTGTTTTGAAAACTTACGAGCTTGTGCCCGAAGTATATCTGCAGAGGTTTTAGGGTTGGAGGCACGGCGACAAAACTCATTTGGAATTTGCGTGTGATCTGTCTACAGTTTGATTGCGTGTGTGCTGCATTTTGTGGGATACAGGCGTCTTCGATTCATTTATTTTGACCTCAACTTTGCCTTTCTTGGCAGACTTCTACACTGGTTCATTTATTCCAGTAATGGGGATGGGTCTGAATGTTATGAATGTACCTCTGCATAAAATCTTGTTGTATTCAGATCTGTTCCAGGGTGATATCTCTTTTGGGGTGCCCCCAGCTTTACCCATGGATGGCATTACACTGATTCTGGGTAATGGTGTTGCTGGAGATAAAGTGTGGGCAGAGATGCCAACACCTACCATAGTTTGTGAGCCTGAGGTGAGTAGCAAGCCTGATAAAAATGAAAAGGATTTCCCTGATGTGTTCAAAGCATGTGCAGTAACACAAACAATGAGTAAGGCTAAAAAGGAGGAATGTTTAAGCAGTCCTACTGTTGATTTGGTGTTTTCTCATATTCCCTGGTCTGTTTGCCACAGTGAGCCGGTGGTGGAGCAGAAAAATGATTCTTCTTTGAGGGAGCTACTGGAGAAGGTTTTGCCTAGTGTTGAGGTTAAAAATAATGCCCAATGTTACTTCATCCAGGATGAAATTTTGATGAGGAAATGGGTTCCTCACAGTGAATTGGGTTTAGGTGAGCCTATCTACCAAGTAGTGGTGCCTTCTAAGTTTCGTGATGTGGTGTTGCAGGTCTCTCACAATGAGTCTGGACATTTAGGTGTCAGGAAGACTTATGACTGAATCCTAAAATATTTCTTCTGGCCCAAGTTAAAGAGAGGTACTTCTGCTTCCATTAAATCATGCCACACGTCAGGTAACTAATAAGCCAAATCAAATCTTGAAGCCAGCTCCGTTGTGTCCTATACCCGCTATAGGACAGCCTTTTGAACACATTGTGGGGGCATGGTGTTGGACTTCTCCACCCAGGGAACAAGGGACCGAAAGAGGAGGTGTCACCAGGGGGTATTAGACGGGACAGTAAGGACTATGCGCCCCCAGAGCTGCTGGGAAAATAAAGGTGTGAGTGCGGCTCCGGCATTATGCCATGTTAATGTGCCACACAGTTCTTTGTGCAAATAACAATGTGTTATGGTCGGAAGTTCTGGGTCTCGATGCATGGGTCTAAAGAGATAAAATTCAATTCAATTCAATTCAACTTTATTTATATAGCGCCATTTCACAACAACAGTCATCTCATAGCACTATCAACTGTAGGGGGGAACCCCCACAGTTGCAGAAAGACCCCAGCAATCCGGCGATCCCCTGTGAGCAAGCACTTGGCGACGGTGGAGAGGAAAAACTCCCTTTTAACAGGAAGAAACCTCCAGCAGAACCAGGCTCAGGGAGGGGCAGTCATCTGCTGCGACTGGCTGGGGGGTGAGGGGATAGAGAAGAAGAAAAGAACAGACATGTAGAGAGCAAACAGCACGATGGGGACTCAATCTATGGGAGAGAACAAACAAATGTTAATGACCAGCAAAAAAAATATTTCATAGAGAGTGAGGAAAGGAGTGAGGCCCAGTGCATTACTGGAGGTCCCCCGGCTGACTAAACCTATTAGCAGCATAACTAAGGGAGGGTTCAGAAACACATGATCCCTCTCTAATTGTAGGCTATATCAAAAAGGTAGGTTTTAGCCCTATTCTTAAAAACAGGGATCGAGTCTGACTCCCGAATCCAGATTGGCAGCTGATTCCACAGGAGAGGAGCTTGATAACTGAAGGCTCTGTCTCCCATTGTACTTTTGGAGATTCTAGGTATTACAAGTAATCCTGCATTTTGGGAGCGTAGTGCTCTGTTAGGATAATACGGTAGTATCAGATCTTTTAAATAAAAAGGAGCCTGATTGTTTAGAGCTTTGTAAGTAAGAAGAAGGATTTTAAACTTAATTCTAAACTCTATGGAAAGCCAGTGAAGGGAGGCCAGAACTGGAGAGATATGATCTCTCTTTCTAGTACCTGTTAAAACTCTTGCTGCAGCATTTTGGATCAGCTGAAGACTTTTTAAAGATGTTTTAGGACAGCCTGATAATAAAGAATTACAATAATCTAATCTCGAGCTAACAAAAGCGTGGATCAGCTTCTCAGCATCACTCTGAGACAAGATGCTCCTAATCTTGGCAATATTACGCAAATGATAGAAGGCAGTCTTAGAAACAAATTTAATATGTGAATTGAAGGACAAATCCTGATCAAAAATAACTCCAAGGTTCCTCAGAGAGCTATTAAGAGAAAGAGTAACTGCATCCAAACTGAAAGTTTGATTTGGAAAGGAATTTCTAAGGTTTTTTGGACCAACAAGAATGACTTCAGTCTTATCTGAATTTAATAGCAGGAAATTACAAGTCATCCAAGCTTTGATTTCCTTAAGACAGGCTTCTAACTTGGCTAATTGATTACTATCATCTGGCTTCATTGACAGGTATAATTGTGTGTCATCTGCATAACAATGAAAATGTATACAGTGCTTTCTAATAATGTTGCCTAACGGAAGCATATATAAACTAAAAAGAGTAGGGCCTAGCACAGATCCCTGTGGAACTCCATGACTAAGCTTTGAGTTGAAAGAAAACTCATTATTTACATGAACAAACTGGAACCTATCAGATAAATAAGATCTAAACCACTGCAACGAAGTTCCATTAAGTCCAACATAGTGGTCTAATCTATCAAGTAGAATATTATGATCAATAGTATCAAAAGCTGCAATAAGGTCTAAAAGGACAAGTACAGAAACTAGTCCATTATCAGATGCAATGAGGAGGTCATTAGTGACCTTCGCTAAGGCTGTTTCAGTACTATGATGGATTCTAAACCCAGATTGAAACTCTTCAAGTAAACCATTTCCCTGCAGGTGGTCAAATAATTGCGTAGCAACAACTCTTTCTAAGATTTTTGAAATGAAAGGGAGATTAGAGATTGGTCTATAGTTAGCTAAAGCTCCTGGATCTAGCGTTGGCTTTTTGAGTAAGGGTTTAATTACAGCCGTTTTAAAAGCCTGCGGTACATGGCCTGAAGTTAATGAAGAATTGATTATATGAAGAATAAAGCTACCAATAAGTGGGAAGACTTCTTTAAATAACCTGGTAGGAATAGGGTCTAAAAGACAAGTTGAAGGTTTGGATGAGGAAACTATTTTGTCTAACTCACAAAGGTCGATTGGAGTAAACTCATCAAGACAGAGATCAATAGAAGGAGTTGTAGTAGTTATAGTATTTAAGTTAACTGTGGGAAGAATCTGATTGATTTATTTTATCTGATTGATAAAAGAGGAACGCACAGAGACCCAGGATTCTTGTTTGCTGTAAATTATGTTGGAGAAGGAATAAAGTTTCCGTGTCATCCAGCTTGTTGCCTCGCCTGCCTCCTTTCTCCACATTGGTGACCTGAAGACGTGCCATTGAAAGTGAGCTGAGCACGGCCCCGGAGACTGCCTGGAGAAAGAGCACCAGCTCCGCGTGCGTGGTCTCAGTTGAGCTCCCAGACTTCTGGCTTCAAAACCCGACCGTGTGGTTCTTGCACATTGAAGCTGAGTTCGCACTCCGTGGGATAACAACGGACAATACCAGATATTACTACGTGGTTGCTGCACTAGATACTCGTGCCATGCAACAGGTGACGAGCCTGCTCCAGGAGACACCAGCCCAAGATAAATATGAAGCGCTCAAGAGGATGCTTCTCCAGCGCTATACCCTTTCTGACAGTGAGAGGGCAGAGAGGCTCCTAACATGTTCGGAGTTAGGGAACAAGTCAGCCGTGGAGCTTATGGAAAGCATGTTGGCGTTAAGGGGGAACAACGACGAATCTTTCCTGTTCGCCCACTTGTTCCTCTGGAGCCTACCGGCTACAGCGAGAGCGATCCTGGCCAACTCACTGCAGCTGGTTGCTAAGGACTACTGCGCCCTGGCGCAGGAAGCGGACTACATCATCTTGGTGACCAGGGCTCCCAGTGTGCAGACAGTGGCACTAGCATCCATGAGGGACTTCAGGGAGGTTGACGAGCCATTCGTGGTTGCTGGGGCGGACACCAAAAGACGAAGGAATGGGGCGATCTGTTTTTATAACATAAGATAAGATAAACCTTTATTAGTCCCACAATGGGGAAATTCCAGGATTGCAACAGCACAGGGATAGCAACACTCAGAGCAATAATTTAGAAGATAAGAAAATAAATTAAGAGCAGTGAATATACATATGTGCACATAAATATATAAACACACAGTGCGGAGCATTGTAGCTAGATGGAATAAACGGCATAACCGTCTAGTTACCCTACATGGTATGAATATGTACCCATACATATTGTCACCCTCCATAGCGACTGATATTGTCCTAGCTGTATACTGGAGGGAACTATTTGTGTAAGTCTGTTGCATCTTTTGCATTCAATACTATTAGGTCGTCACGATTTTTTTGCTATCTCTGCGAGCAGCCCTGCTTAGGTTATACAGTCTGACAGCCGTAGGTAGGAAGGACCTGCGAAACCTCTCGGTCACGCATCTAGGATGATATAGTCTACTGCTAAATGAGCTCCTCAGTGCGTCCAGTATGTCCTGCATAGGGTGGGACTCGGACTCCAGCAGAGATTACAGTTTAGCCACCATCCTTTTCTCTCCTATCTCCTCCACTGGGTCAAGGTGTTGCCCCAGGACAGAGCTAGCTTTCTTGATAAGTTTGTTCAGTCTCTTCCTATAGGCTGCTGTAATGCCACTTCCCCAGCAGACCATTCCAAAAGTGATGGCTGATGCCACCACCGTGTCATAGAATGTCTTCAGCAGCACCCCTTGTACACCAAAAGACCTGAACCTCCTCAGTAGGAACAGCCTGCGCTGTCCCTTCTTGTAGAGTGTATCGGTTTTGTGTGACCAGTCTAGTTTATTGTTCAGATGAACACCCAGGTACTTGTAGGATGTCACCATCTCAATGTCTGTTCCCTGGATGTTCACTGGTGCTGTGAGGGGTTGTCCTTGCCTGCGGCAGTCCACCACCAGCTCCTTAGTTTTCCTCGCATTGATCTGGAGGCAGTTCCGATGGCACCAGTCCACGAAGTCCTGGATAAGTCCTCTGTACTCAGCTTCATCTCCGTTGGAGATGAGGCCGACGATCGCAGAGTCGTCAGAGAACTTCTGTAGGTGGCAGTGCGTTGTGTTGTGTGAGAAGTCCGCAGTATAAAGGGTGAACAGGAAGGGAGCCAAAACCATTCCTTGGGGGGCCCTCGTGCTGCCGATGATTGTGTCAGACACACAATCCCGGGTTCTCACAAACTGTGGCCGGTTAGTGAGGTAGTCCAGGATCCATGATGACAGGTGCTGGTCCACCCCTGCGCACAGCAGCTTGTCCTTCAGGATCATCGGTTGGATGGTGTTGTAAGCACTGGAGAAGTCAAAGAACATGATCCTCACCGCATTCCCAGGCTTCTCCAGGTGGGACAGAGAATGGTGAAGGAGGAAGATCACCGCATCCTCGACCCCAATGCCATGCTGGTAGGCGAACTGGAGTGGATCCATCACTGGCCCCACCAGGGGACGGAGGTGAGCAAGGAGCAGTCTCTCCAGGGTCTTCATCATGTGAGACGTCAGGGCCACTGGCCTGTAGCTGTTCAGGTCTTTGGGGTGGGAAGTCTTTGGTACAGGTACCACACAAGATGTTTTCCACAACTGTGGTACCCTTCCCAGCTTCAGGCTCAGGTTGAAGATGTGCTCCACAATCCCACACAGCTGGTCTGCACAGGACTTGAGGAACTTTGCGCTGATGCCGTCCGGTCCCGAGGCCTTCCTCACCTTGATCTTCCTCAGCTCCGTCCTCACCTGGGTCTTAGTGAGGGTCAGGTTGGGGGGCTGTGTGCTGGGAGTGGGGGGTGTTGGTGTAGTGGGATGTGGACATCAGGTCTTGATGACTGTAGAGGCAGCAGTGGTTGATGTGCAGTCGGGGGGGAGTGCGGTTGGTCAAACCTATTAAAAAACAGGTTCAGATTGTTCGCCCACTCCCTGCCCCCCCCCCCCCATGGCCTGGGGGGAGGTATTCTGGGGCCCAGAGATGGTTTTAAGGTTTCTCCAGACCCCGCTGATGTTGCTCTGTTGCAGCTTGTCCTCCATCTTCTTCCTGAAGTTGTCCTTACCTTCTCTGATCTTCCTCCTCAGCTCCCTCTGTAAGGACTTCAGCATCTCCCTGTTCGCTGACCTGAAGATCCTCTTCTTCTCTCTCAGAAGTGTTTTTATCTCAGGGTTGATCCAGGGTTTGTTGTTCGAGCAACACTGTATGGTCTTGATGGGTACGGTGTTGTCCATACAGAAGCTGATGTAGTCCGTGATGGTGTGAGTGAAGCCATCAATGTCCTCACCATGTGGATCGCAGAGCTGCTCCCAAGCAGTGATTTCAAGACAGTCCTTTAGAGCGTCCATTGCCTCCTCAGACCATATCTTCACCGTGCGTATGACTGGAGGTTGTCTGTGTACTAGTGGTTTGTACACCGGCAGGAGATGAACCAAGCTGTGATCCGATCTCCCGAGTGGGGGAAGTGGTGATGAGGTGTACACCTCCTTAGTATTTGCATAGAATAAGTCCAGTGTTTTATTGTCTCTAGTGTGGCATGTGACATACTCGGGGAACGTGGGCAGAATGGGGGACAGTGAAATATGGTTGAAATCACCTGAGATGAGGAGAAGAGCATCTGGGTGTTCTGTCAGCAGCCTGCCCGTTACTGAGTGAATGGCGTCACGCGCTGTCCCAGCGTTCACCGTCGGATTTGCATAAATAACAATGCAGATCACGTGTGAGTATTCCCTCGGGAGATAGGTAGGCCGCATGCTAACAGCTAGCAACTCCATGTCTTTGTTGCAGTGTTGTTGTTTAACCGTGATATGTCCCGGTCTGCACCAGCTGTTATTGACATACATTATCACTCCTCCGCCCCGTGCCTTCCCACTGTCTGGTGTCCGGTCTGCCCGTATTGCGTGGAAACCCTCCAGTTCGATGTTATCATCACCTTTTCAGCTCAAATGCCCAACGCTGCCTGTCACCATGCTAATTCAAGATGCCGGGAAGATGGCATGTTCAGAATTTGGTGGCAGCTGCAGCCAATGGTGACAGGAGCAGACTGCTTTATGTCACGGACACACGTTCGGGGAGACGGTTTTTGGTTGACTCCAGCTCTCAGAAGAGCCTCATCCTGCCGGTCAACGCAGACAGGGTGGCAGGACGCAGCGGTCCTGAGCTCACAGTTGCCAACGGATCCACCATCAGGACATTTGGTGAATGGACACTGATGATATGCTTACACGGATGCAACTTTCAGTGGGACTTTGTGATAGCTGCATGTTCCAGCCCCATTTTAGGTGCAGATTTTTTATGTGCTTATGGGTTGTTCATCGATGTTGCTAATAGGAGAGTAGTGGACGCTGTCTCTTTTACCTCACTGCCCTACACAGCTCGGGGAGCTGGGTCGACAACACTGACTAACGTTATAGCTCCAGGGGGTAAGTGCCAACATTTGCTCGCACAGTTCCCAACACTCACAGTCCCAACTTTTTTGGCTACAGTAACGAAACACAAGGTAGAGCACTTTATAACGACAAAAGGTCCGCAGGTGTTTGCGCGTCCTCTGCATTTGGACGCAGCTAAACTGGCTGGCGCGCAAGCGGAGTTTGCCAAATTAGAGCAGTTGGGCATCGTCAGGCGCTCTAACAGCCCATAGGCATCCCTGCTACACATGGTGCCTAAAGCTAACAGGTCGTTGCGACCATGCAGCAATTTCTGGTGCTTGAACAACGCTACGGAACATGATCGCTATCCTATTCCACACATCCAGGATTTTTCTGTGCACCCGGCCAGAGCGCGTGGTTTTTCAAAAGTGGCTCTGGTCCACGTTTACCACCAGATCCCGGTGCGCGTGGAAGACGTTCCAAAAACAGCAGTCTTAACTCCTTTTGGCCTTTTTGAGTTTTTACGTATGCCATTCAGATTAAAAGGCATGGTGCAGACCTTCCAGAGGATGATGGATGCAGTGCTTTGTGACTTGCCCTTCGTGTTTGTCTACTTAGACGACATTTTGGTAGCCAGCGCATCGGAGGAGAAGCACATCGCCCATCTCATGACAGTTTTCCAGAGGTTGGAAGTGCACGGGTTAATAGTTAACCCGGCAAAGTGCCAGTTCGATGTGCCAGTGATTGACATTTTGGGCCACTGCATTTCGCTGGAGGGCGCAATCCCGTTACCGGACAAGGTGACCATGGTGTCAGATTTTCTGCGTCCACAGACCGTGAGGGCACTACAGGAGTTTTTGGGAATGTGTCATGACTCGCCGCTCATCAGCGGCGCCAGCTGCGCGCACACCTGCTCCTCGTCAGCGGCGAGGTACTTAATCCACTCTGCCCTGGGCTTCGGCCTGAAGCCGTCTCTCTACTTCGGCATTGTTTGCTACAACGGTACTCAAGCCTTCTAGCAAGATTTTCTGGGTAAGCTCCCCTTACCTCTTTTCCTCCAGCCATCTCCCCTGTGCACAGGTGGACTTCCCCGGCGGCGGACTTCCTCATCTCGACGCTGTCTCTACGTTGCTGCTACAGGCACTGCAGGTCGCTGTCTCCCGGGCTCCGCCCTTGTCAACGCCAGCCACCTGTCCTAACCAAGTAAGCCAGCAAGACTATTATTATCCTCTGTGTTGGTGTGGTGCCCGTTACCCTTCTCCCTCTGCTTCCTCCCATAGGGTTGTCCGGCTGAACAGCCTCCTGCCCCCCTGCCTGACGCAGACGCCACCACCAACGCATTCTTATTCTACAGACACGCAGCCACACATCCCTGTTGTCAATAAAGCTGTTAAATCTACCCTGAGCCTGCGTGTGTGTCTCCTGAGCCGTGCATTATTATTTATTTATTTATTTATTTTTTTTTTTTGTTACTTATTTGTACCCGTAGGTAGATTTGGTTTGCAGTCTGGTGACAAGCCACCGGCTGCCGGTCGCTGCGTGCGCGAGCGCCCTAAACCTACATGTTTTTGGTATGCGGGAGGAAACCGGAGAAATCCCGGAGTAAACCCACGCAACACGGGGAGAACATGCAAACTCCACACAGCTCACTGTTGGTCGGGGGCTGGGATCGAACCCACGATCTCATGATCCCTGCGATCCCCCGGCCGAGGGTAAACTGTGCTGCCACAGTGCTAAACCACTGAGCCACCGTGCAGCCCAGCCCATTATGTCAGAATGGTTCATTTTTACAACCGTTTTCTTCCCCGAGCAGCCCAGCTGATGCAGCCATTGTATGCCGCGCCTAAAAGGGAGAAGCCCGCGGATGCCATCAACTGGACTCCCAAGCTTTTACTAATGCCAAAACAGTGCTTGCGGATGCCTCGTTGTTAGCCCACCCGGATCCGTCTGTACGGATAGCGCTCATGACAGATGCGTCTGATGTTGCCATAGGGGCAGTGGTGGAGCAGTGCGTCTCAGGTTTGTGGTAGTCTCTCGCATTTTTTAGCCGGACTTTGTGCAACAACGAATGCAAGTACAGCACATTCGATAGAGAATTGCTGGCTCTCCACCTGGTGACACGCCATTTCCAGTTCTGGCTGGAGGGGCGCGAGTTCACCACATTCGTAGACCATAAGCCACTGACGCATGCAGTGTCCAAGACCTCTGAACTGTGGTCACCCCGGCAACAACAGCATTTGGCCGCAATTTCGGAGTTTATTACGACATTCAACACGTTGCCAGTAAACTCAATGTCGTGGCCGACTGTCTTTTGCGCGCGTTAATGGGCCCGGTCTACATGGGGATAGATTTCCCTGTCATTGCCGCGGAACAAGCTGGGGATGTGGACATTTGTGCACTCCAGTCTGCACCAACTGGGTTAAGGCTGGAGAACAGGGTGGGGCAAGAAGGGTGCCCTCCCTTGCTCTGCGACGTCTCCACAGGCCGCCTGCGCCCAGTGGCTCTGAGCTCTTGGTGATGTCGCATTTTTGAGTTGGTCCACTCCCTTTCACATCTGGGAGTGCGTGCTTCGGTGAAGCTCGTGGGAGAGAAATTTGTCTGGCCACGCTTGCGCAAAGACATGAAGGGGTGGGCTGCAGCTTGCATCGCGTGCCAGAGGGCCAAAGTGCACAGGCACACTAGAGCCCCCTTTGAACCGTTCCAAATCCCAGCCAGGAGGTTCGACCACGTCCATGTGGATTTGGTGGGACCCCTCCCACTGTCGCCAGGTTTTACGCACTTCTAAACAATTGTGGACCGCACCACTCACTGGCCTGAAGTGGTCCCGCTGGCTTCTACCATGTCCGTAGAAGTGGCTCGCGCTTTATTGTTGGCTTGGGTTGCACATTTCGGATCTCCATCAGACATCACGTCCGACAGGGGTCCACAGTTCGTTTCAGAATTCTGTTCCACTATGGCCCAGAGCCTGGGGTCAAAATTCACCGCACTACCGTGTACAACCCCCAGACTAAAGAAGTTATGCAAGTGTTTTCATAGGTTGCTCAAAGCAGCGGTCAGAGCTTCGCTCACAGACACAAAATGGGTCAATCATCTGCCCTGGGTTCTTTTAGTGTTGTGCTCCGCACCTAAGGAGGATATGGCAGCCTTCCCGGCAGACCTCGTTTTTTCTCAGCTGCTGCGAATCCCTGGAGAGTTTTTACCGGAAAACCCTGCACCCGAGGCTGACCCGCACACACAATTTTTACATAGTACGGAGGCTGTGAGCGTACTCGGCCTAGCCCACCATTGTTTTCCCTGCACATTTGTCCAAAAAAGCTTGCGGAATGCCAGTTTTGTTTTTGTCAGGCACGATGCGCACCGGACCCTGCTGCGCCACCGTATGATGGACTGTTCGGGGTGTTGGAACCTGGGGAGAAGCATTTTGTATTAGATTTGGGAGGGCGTAGGGAGACCGTCTGCATCGACAGGCTGAAGCCCGCTTTTGTGTTAGCAGGCAAGCAGGTGGTGTTGGCTCAAGCTCCCCGGCACAGACGCCCACCGTTGGTGGCTCTGCAAAGTGGTGATCCCTCGGCAGGGACCTGTGCTCGCGAAGCTGATGTGTTTTCTCCCCCTCCCTTTTTCCCTCCACAGACTGACGTGCCCTCCTGTACACCCCGCCAGCAGGGCAGTTTGACTGGATCGGCGACCCCCCGCTACAGCCACTACGTGCTCCAGCTCAAGCCCAAAGGACTTGGGGGGGGGGGGGGGGGTTAGTGCCCTTTCTGGGTGTTTGGGGGGGCTGTGTGGGGGCATGGTGTTGGACTTCTCCACCCAGGGAACAAGGGACTGAAACAGGAGGTGTCACGGGGGGGGGGGGGGGGGGGTATCAGACAGCACAGTAAGGACTATGCGCTCTCTGGTGAGAGGAATAAATGCCAGAGCCGTTGGGAGAATAAAGGTGTGAGTGCGGCGCCGGCATTATGTCATGTTAATGTGCCACACAGTTCTTTGTACAAATAACGTGTTATGTTCGAAAGTTTCGGGTCTCGATGCATGGGACTAAAGAGATAAAAGAGGAATGCAGAGAGACCCGTGATTCTTGTTTGCTGTAAATTATGTTGGAGAAGGAATAAAATTTCTGTGTCATCCAGCTTGTTGCCTCGCCTGCCTCCTTCCTCCACAACATCATTATTGACTGTGTTGGTCCTTTGCCTTCATCGAAATCAGGTGCTGCTTACATGTTAACAGTGATGCGCCAGAGCACTCGGTATCCAGCAGCGTATCCACTACGTAATATTACAACAAAGTCAGTGGTGTGTGCATTGTCACAATTTATTTCTATCTTTGGCATTCCAAAAATTGTGCAATCTGACCAGGGGTCAAATTTTTCATCGAACATGTTTGCTCAGGTTCTTAAACAGTTGCATATTAAAAATAATCAGTCAAATGGTTAACATGCACAGAGTCAAGGGGCTTTAGAGTGGTTCCACCAGACAATAAAGTCAATGTTGCACTCTTACTGTGTTGAGTTGAATAGAGACTGGGAAGAGGGTCTTCCTTGGTTGTTGTTGGCAGCAAGAGAGGTTATCCAGGAGAGTACTGGGTTTAGCCCCAGTGAACGTGTTTTTGGTCATTTGGTTTGGGGTCCCTTGGCACTCTTGCAGGATGGCATCAGGGTGGACCAGCCTCCTCAGAACCTGATTGTTGACTATGTTAATGGTTTTAGATATTGTCTGTATAAAGCACAGGAGTTGGCTAAGATAAAAACTGGCAATATCCCAAAGTAAAATGAAGTTGCTTTATGACCATCAGGTTGAGAGGTGCTCTTTTCTTCCTGGTGATCAGGTTCTTGCATTGTTACCAATTGTAACCTCTCCCTTTCATGGCACATTTGCAGGTCCATACTCTGTGGTGGAAAAAGTATCTGAGCAAAACTACTTGATAAAGACTCCTGATCGTACAGCTCCCACACAGTTGTGTCATGTCAACTTGTTGAATCTCTATCATCCCCATTCATCTTTACCAGCTCGGAAGAACATGGGTTTATCATCACATGTACATTCAGTAGGATTATCAATTTCAGTAACTCCTCCTGGTGGTGTTTCTGGGTGTGAGGATAGCCTGTTGGGTCCAGATGACTCTGCGCTTCAGGGTCATCTTAAAAACCTGGAAACTCTGCAGGATCTGAGTGGTCATTTGGATGACTCTCAGTTCAGGCAGCTCACTCATTTGATTAAAAGTTATTCTTGCCTTTTTGGAGATACACCTACATGCACAAGTCTAATAGAGCATGACATTGACGTTGTGGAAGCTAAGCCCATTAGACAGAGATTTTACCACATTCATCCTGAGGAAAGAATGGCATTGCAGTATCATCAACATCAAGTTCGGCATCTCCTTGTTTGCTCGTCCCAAAATCAAATTTTGTACTGATTTCAGAAAGGTCAATAGTGTCACAAAATCTGACTCATTTCCACTTCCATGTATAGAAAATTAGATTGACCAAGTAGGATTTGCTAAATTTGTCAGTAAATTCGATCTTCTGAAAGGATATTGGCAAGTTCCACTTTCGATTGCTGCCTTTATAACTCTAAGTGGGTTGTTTTTGTACTGTGTGATGCTATTTGGGTTGCGTAATGCACCGGCAACTTTTCAGAGACTAATGAACATGGTGGTTGGTGATCTGAAAGGTTGTTCAGTATACTTGGATGACATGGTGATCTACTCTAACACTTGGGAGGAACATCTAGTCAGTATTAAAAATTTTCTTGACTGCTTGGCTCATGCATATTTAACTGTTAATTTTGCAAAGTGCGAATTTGCTAAGGCCACAGTTACGTATCTAGGTCGGGTGGTAGGCCAGGGGTTTGTCTGTCCAGTGCAGGCTAAAGTTCAGGCCATCAGGGACTACCCAACGCCCCTCTCCAAAAAGGACCTACTGAAGTTTCTGGGTTTAGTTGGCTATTATCGCAGCGTTTGCAGGAATTTTTCCGTCAGTGGTTGCTCCCTCACTGATATGCTGAAAGCCAAGGTTAAGTACATCTGGTCTCTTGACTGTCAAAAAGCTTTTGAGAGTGTTAAAGTTTTCATCTGTGATGCTCCTGTTCTATCTGCTCCACAGTGGGATAAACCTTTTAAACTGGAGGTGGATGATGTCATGAAGTGCTCGTTTCACGAGCGCGAATTAGGATACCAAACGCTCTCTGTGAGTTTGCACGTCTATTTACATAAACAGAGACAGAAACGTGAACATAGCTAACTAAATCATAAAGTCCATGACACAGATAAACAAGAACATTAACATGGAAAACGCTGGAGGTGAGTGAGGCTCAACGTCCAGGGGAACATGAAGCCAGAATCGCCGAGCAAAGGGGGTAGAATCCAGCCAGAGCACACCCAAAGGCAGCCGGGACTCATGGCTGGAAATAGGGAACAATACCTGGACGGAGCCTACCACTCATCTCAACAGCGGCACCCAAAACACTCAAGACAGGGTTGGAGCTCTTGAGGACGAGTGCACAGGAAGAAGGACATGACAAATCCCGGAGGTTTGCCATGACCTTATATACAGACATAATCAATGGCAGGTGTGGATACATGAGTGGAGAAAATAACACAATGACAAACAGCTGTGCAGCTCTGGCCAGTTTGATAGCCGGAAGCTGCAGAGCGCTGTCAAAATAAAACACAAACCGGAAATCCTAATGATACAAGCACAACAGAACCCCAAAAGGGGAACATAGCTATACATGTACAAAGAAACAGACAGAAAAAGACTAAGCTAAAACTAGAGACTGGACATGGCACCCACCCGTGCCCCACGATCTTGACAGATGCCAGTTATGTGGAAGCATAACTGGCATAACTGGCTGTAACTGCAGCGTTGCTGCAGTCACATCAGTCCAACATCATAAAGCTAGTGTGTTTCTTTTCAAAGAAATGTAACAAGCATCAGTTGAATTATTCAGTTTTTGACAAAGAAACACAAGTGTTAACATGGGCTTTACAACATGTCTATTTAAGTTCTGGTCCAGTGGTGGTTTTTACAGACCACAATCCTTTGACCTTTTTGAGCTCTTTGCAGTGTCCCAATCAGTGATTGATTCAGTGGGCACCGTTTCTCCAGTCCTATAGTTTGGATCGTCACCATATTAAGGGTTGAGACAACAAAGTGGCACATGCATTGTCTGGAGAGCCCCCTGCCAATAAGTTTTTGTATTTGTTTTTCTGCTTAACTTCATGTATTCTCAGGCCATTCACCGGACTCTTAAAATGCTTCAAGGATTCAGTTACTGAGGATGGGAAAGTGAGCCTGGAGGGGTTTGTATGGTGTTAATAGCAGGATGAAACTTAGTCTGTATGCTTACAAGTAACTTTGTGAGTTTTTTTGTAATGTGTGTTATATGGTGGTGCCAGACTTCCCTTAGGGCACTCTGCCTTGATGGAGGGGGTGTGATGGTTGTTATCCCCCCTCTGGAGTTGGGACGTGCACCTGTCCACCTGTATCTCATTATTCTTTCAGGTGATCAGCTGATTGGTGGAGTGGCTGATTGGCAGCAGGTGTTGAGGAGTGGCTCCATAAAAGAGGAGCTGTCAGCCCAGCTGGCAGGGCTGTCACCTGCAACTGGTTGGGGCTGCTCTCCTCTCCGGGGCACGCCAGACCTTTTTGCACTCTTTCGTTGTTTTAGTTTATTGCACATTTTTTTTTTTGCACTTTTTGTAAATAAACACTTTTCACTTTTAAGTTAACTCTCGTGCATCCTCTTTATTTGTCATGGCCTAGAGCCGGGTCAGAACAAGCCATGTCGCCCGGCCCTTCTTCAGCTCAATGTGCAGATGCCCGAGTCTCTGCAGAGTAAAAACTGGAGACCAGGAATTTCTGCTCTCACCAGAGCAAACAGCCTATCGGGGCCATGACTGATGATGTTGACATATTCTTTTCTTTTAAAAGCTCATATCTGGACTTTATCCTCTGATGCGTCGTCTCAGAGCGATCTTTAATCCCTGACTTACACGCCCACCCAGGCGCACCAGAAGCCATGTCGGGTCCTCGGCGAGCGTTGTTCTGAAGTGCTCTGAGCGTGTGATAAAGATGGTCAGCTTCTCCCTGCTGCACCTCCAGATTTGTTATGTCTACCCTGAGGCTCATCAGCCGAAGTTTGTTTTATTAAACTGCACAGTCGACTGCCTGCATCTTTATGATGTTCTGCTTTTCTGCAGGACGATATAAAGGGAGAAAACAGGAAACAGAGCAGCAGGGATGTTAAACAGGAGCGGGATGATGAAGTCCAACCCTGCCCCTGGGGACCATTTAAGCGAGAAACTTCCCCTCTGATTCTCTCCTTCTGACACATCAACTGTGTATTTATCTGTGTGTGTGTGTGGGGGGGGGGGGGGGGGGGTCAGAAGGTCGTCTTTATGCTTCTGCCAGCCCAAACCTCTAATCACCGTTATTCTGGGAACAACCATTCACTTCATCTGTTTGTGCAGCAGCTGCTTTTGTTAACATTTACAGTGATGATCACTTGTTTCCTCTAGCAGTGAAAATTAACATGGAGGTCCTCTGCAAGACTGTGTTTGGGACGGGGGGGGGGCGGGTGGTGGTGGCTGTTTTTGGAATTTGGAAGAATTCAAAGCCTTTAAAACTGGAGTAAAATATACGTTTATGTCCGAAATAAATATTGAGGGTGAGTCCAGCAATCTTACAGAGAAAGCTCATCTCAGCCGCTGGTATCTGTGATCTCGTTCTTCCAGTCATTACCCAGAGCTCATGACCATGGGTGAGGTAGGTAGACTGACCGCTAAATCGACAGCTTTGCCTTAGAGCTCAGCTCCCTCTTTACCACAACAGACCGGTACAACGTCCATCTGTCGTCTCTCGCTCCATTGTCCCCTCACTCATGAATGAGACCCCGAGATACCTGGGCTGCTTTCACACCTAAATTTGTTTAATCTAGTCCAAATCAGTTGACAAGTTTGTTACTTTGTATCATTTTCTCCTTGGTTCGATCCCCTTTCACACAGGCAAAAATTCAAGAAGACCAAATTCCCTCACGTTAAATCCCGCGACACGTCAGAACGCTCTCTGTTCTTATTGGTCAGATTTTTTGCCACGAGAACAGGAAAGGTGAATACAGGAAGTAGGATGACCACTGTGTATTTATGCATTTCTGGGGAGAAAATAATACAAGTCGTAGTGTAATCTACGGGGGGTTTTCATCGCCCTGGTTATCGTTTATTACATACATGCATATACCACTTTCAGCAAATCATACAGTTTGAAAATGAAGCGCTGCTACGGATGGAAAATGACATGTTAACATTCATTAATCCTCCAGAACTGTGACGTGCTCAGTCACAGATGTTTTCAAAGATCTATCAGGTACAGTATGTACTGTGACATAAAATGCTTTACTGTTTACCGCTGGTCCTATTTTAGTGCGATCGCTTTCTCACCTGCAGGACCACACCAGAATTCGCCGTTTGATTTGAAGTGAGACCACCTCGTTCAGGAGGCCTCGGTACGATTGCTGAAATTTTCAACTTTTTTTCTTTTACATCTGCAACTTTTTTGTCATAAATTTACAACTTTTAATCATAAATTTGCAACTTTTTATCATAAAATTATTGATTATTGATAGTAAGAATAGAATAAGTAATAGAACTGTGAAAGGGTTTGCAAAAAGGGTCAGCAACATTTGCATTGCTTGAGGAAACTTGCACGCTTCCAAACTGACCGAACCATAATGACAATGTTTTATCGGGCTTTTATTGAATCTGTTTTATCCTTTTCTTTAGTGTCATGGTTTGGTCAGATAAAACTGAAACAGAGGAAATCCTTGGATCAGGTAGTTAGACGGTCCAGTCGTTTGCTGGGTGAGTCACAGCTGAGCCTGACATCCCTGTACACCAGACAAGTACAGAGGATGGCTACCTCCATTTTAAATGACTCCCACCCTTTGCACTGCAACTTTCAGCTTCTTCCCTCAAGACGGAGGTTTGCTGTCCCAAAAAGTAGAACCCAGCGCTACAAAAACAGCTTTGTTCCTGCTGCTGTCAAAGAGTTGAACAAGTTGTAACAATATATTGCACATAATTTAATTACCTATTTATTAACTCCATTTTATATTTACTTATTTTTGTAGGATGTTACTTGGATTCTAAATATTTTATTGAGTTTTAGACCTTTGAGTTTTTAACCTCTTTGACTAGTCTTTAACTTTTAATATGACTCTTCTCTCATACCTCTGGTTTTTCTCTCATCTCTTTGTCTTTATATCCTGATTGATGGAGCCTTGAGTATTTTTATCATGTTTATAGTCAGCTTCATGTGTGCCTGTGTTTGTGTCTATGTTGAATGTAATTAGTGGCTTGTAAATATGGGTGTCACCAGACTGCAAAACAAATCTACCTACGGGTACAAATAAAGTAACCTGAACCTGAACCTAAAATTTGCAATTTTTTTTCTTGAAAATTTGCAACTATTTATCATAAATTTGCTACTTTTTTATCATAAATTTACAACTTTTAATCATAAATTTGCAACTTTTTCTTGTAAATTTGCAACTACTTATCATAAATTTACAACTTTTAATCATAAATTTGCAACTTTTTCTTGTAAATTTGCAACTTTTTATCATAAATTTACAACGTATAATCATAAATTAAACTTTAAATTAAACTTTTCAAATTAAACTTTGCATCTTTTTTCTTGTAAATTTGCAACTATTTATCATAAATTTGCAACTTCTTATCATAAATTTGGACTTTTTTCTTGTAATTTTGCAACTATCATAAATTTGCAACTTTTTATCATAAATTTACAACTTTTTTCTTGTAAATTTGCAAATTTTTTTCTTGATACTTTGCAATGTTTTCTTGCAAATTTGCAACATTTTTATCACAAATTGAGTAACTTTTAATCATAATTTTGCAACATTTTTCTTCCACATTTGAAACTTTTCTTCTAAATTTGCAACTTTTTATCCAGATTTGGCTTCAGGATGTTGAGTCTTAAGGCCTGTACAGACGCCACAAGAACAGAGAATTTTTTTTCTTTTTCCTGAGATGGTAGAAACAAGAACAAAGTTCTTTCTGTCCAGGACATTTCATACTTTACAAGAAAGTCAAGTGCAGACCTGCTGAGAAATTCAAATTTCTGACCAGTCACACAGTAGGTGTCAGACACCACAGAAGAAAAAAGTTCTGCCACGATGACATATCAAGAACAAGCTGCAAGAACTCCCAAACCAGGGCTGCAAGAACAAAATGATGTCATTTTGTTCTAGCAGCCCTGGGAGAGAGAACAAGTTTCTCTGTTCTTGTGCAGTATGTATCGGTCTTGAGTGTGGTTGGAGATGGTGTCCCGGGCCTGAGAACTTAAAAGGTTTGAATACTGGAGTTGTTGAGGTTTGGACTTACTTGGGTTGAGATGGGTTATTTCCAGGTTGTGGTTCCACCAGGTTAAATCCAAGTCCATCAGGGAAGCTGTACATCTATTTTATCCAAGGAGAAATGGAGGCAGACGAAAAGGCGGAATGACTGGAATCAGGTGTAACCATGGTTATTTCTGGAACATATCTTGTCTGGCTGACCGTGCACGAACCCTGCAGGGGATTTTCTGTGCTCCTGTTTAAATGTCTGCTGTCATTATTCAGAGTGTGCTGCTGTTTTTACTGCATCTCCTGACCTTTGTGGTGGTGCCTTCGAGCCAGCGTCAGAGTCAGCAGCCCCTGGGCCTCATGTCATGGTTCAGATGAGCAGAGACAGCAGGGACAGAAGGCTGCTGGACCAAACACTCCACTTCTCCTCGCTTTAAATAAAGGATTACATCAAATACACCTGGGTCTTGTTGATCATGGGCCGGGGGGGGGGGGGGATTTTTGTCTTGTAAATTTGCAGCTTTTTATCATAAATTTGCAACTTTTCTTCAAGCAAATTTGGTTGTAAATTTGAATTTTTACTCTAAATTTCTCACTTTTTTCTTGTAAGTTTGCAACTTTTCAATCATAAATGTGCAACATCTTGCAAATTTTCAACTTTTACTTGTAAATTTGCAAATTTTAATCATAAACTTGCAACTTTTTTCTTGCAAATTTGCATTTTTTTATTGTAATTTTTAACTTTTTTTCTTGCAAATTTGCAACTTTTACTTGGCAAATTTGTAACTTTTAATTGAAAATTTGCAACTTTTTTCTTGCAATTTTGCAACTTTTTGTCTTGATCTAGGGTTGACTCTGCTCTCTCCAGAGTCTCCAATACCTGGTTGACTGGGAGGTCTACAGACCAGAGAAACATTCTTGGATTCCTCGCTCCTACTTCGAGGACCCAAATATGGTCTGGGATTACCATCACGCCAACCCTAACAAACAGAGTGGGATGCCAGGTGGCACCCCTTGAGGAGGGGTCCTGTCATGATTTAGGGTTGGCTCTGCTCACTCACTCGCTACCTGCAGCTTTCTTCCCTAATTAAGTGCAGCTGCCCATTGTGTCACATCTGCAGCTCATCTAGAGGCTGCCCACTTAAGATCTGGAGAGGCAACCCTGAGTGTGGGATTGTCAGACAACTTCACGCTATTATTCAGTTTAATTCAATTCAATTCAATTCAATTTTATTTATATAGCACCAAATCACAACACAGGTCATCTCAAGACACTTTACAGAAAAGAGTGGGTTTAGGCCATGCTCTCAAATTTATAGAACCCAGCAGAGACTCCTAAGCGCAAGCACTGCAGCGACACAGGCGAGGAAAAACTTCCCTTTAACATGCAGAAACCTCGAACGGAACCATAGCTCATGGAGGACAGCCATCCACCTCGACCGGCTGGGTTGAAAAAAAGAGATAGAAAGTAGGAGGCCTGGCAGTAGCTACATTCAAAACAAACAAATACAATATTCAAAGCCAGACATTCCAGTATCAAGCCTAATTGGGCTGCACATGCAAGTGAAGGCCTAGCAGCGGCAACATTTTTAGCTACAGGCCTTATCAAAGAGAAAAGATTTCAACTTACTCTTGAATAAAGAGAGAGTGTCTGCCCCCCGAACTGAACTGGGAAGATGGTTCCACAGGAGGGGAGCTTGATAACTGAAAGCTCTACCTCCCAATCTACTTCTGGAAACCTTGGGGACCACCAGTAGTTTGTATTTTTGGGAGCGCAGAGCTCTGGTTAGATGATAAGGAACTATGAGTCCTTGCAGTTAAGAAGGAGCCACACTGTTAAGGGCTTTATAAGTTAGGAGCAATAGCTTGAATTCAATTCTATATTTTATTGGGAGCCAATGTAAAGAAGCTAAAACTGGGGTAATGTGATCTCTTCTCCTTGTTCTCATTAGGATACGTGCAGCTGCACTCTGAATGAGTTGGAGAAACTTTATGGACTTATTAGGACAACCTGTTAAAAGTGAATTGCAATAGTCTAACCTAGAGGTGATAAAGGCGTGGACAAGTTTCTCTGCATCTTCATGAGACAGGATAGACCTAATTTTAGAAATATTACACAGATGGAAGAAGGAGTCTTAATGGTTTGCTGCATATGAGAGATAAAAGACATACCTTGGGCAAAGAAAACTCCAAGATTCCTAACAGAAAACTTAGAAGCCAGTGCAATGCCATCTAGTGTTGATATCTTACTAGAAAGAATACTGCTAGCTTGTTTGGGGCCAAAATATATGGCGATATTCCGTGCCGACAGGGAAACAGCAAGCTCCGGTAAGAGCCGGGGGGGTGGGCTATGCATCTATGTTAACAAGATCTGGTGTGTTAATGCCACGTTAGTGTCTAAACACTGCTCTCCGTTGGCGGAGTTCCTTATTGTAAATTGTCGGCCATATTATTTGCCGAGAGAATTCAGCAACGTGTTTGTAGCGGCTGTTTACATAGCGCCAAGCGCTAACGCTAATGCTAATGCTAAGAAGGCACTCGGGGAACTGCACAATGCGATTAGTGAAATCCAAACTTCACACCCAAACAGTTTTGTGGTGGTTGCGGGGGATTTTAACCACACCAGCTTAAAGACTGTGCTCCCCAAGTTTAAACAATGTGTAGACTTTAAGACCAGAGGACAGAATATGTTGGACTTAGTGTACACAAACACAGATGCATATAAGGCTATACCCCGCCCCCATCTCGGCCTTTCTGACCACATATCCGTGATGCTGCTGCCTGCCTACAAACCTTTATTGAAGCGCAGCAGGCCAGCAGTGAAACAAATCAGAATTTGGCCAGAGAGTGCAACCTCTGCACTGAAAGACTGTTTTCTGCACACAGACTGGGAGGTCTTCAAAATAGCAGCCTCCCAGGAAGACAAGACAGATGTGGAGGAGTATGCTGAAACGGTCACCAGCTACATCGCGAAGTGCACAGAGGATGTCACTACAGTGAAGACCATCACTATGCGGGGTAACCATAAGCCCTGGATGACTGCAGAGGTGCGCTCGCTGCTTACAGCCAGGGATGCAGCCTTCAGAGCGAAGGACAGGATCGCCCTCCGCTCAGCCAGGTCTGCGCTCTCAAAGGGAATTAAGGCAGCAAAGCGCACCTATGCGGAGAAAATCCAGGGAAACCTCTGTGACACTAGGAACACCAAGCAGATGTGGCAGGGAGTTCGGACACTGACGGGCTATAAGTCTAGGCAGGGGGTCGATGATGACGATGCTTCACTTCCAGACAGGCTTAACGACTTCTTTGCACGTTTTGAATCATCAAACTCGACAATCAGAGGGAGGGCTGGCCCACCCCCACCATCGGTCAGACCAGCTTTTACCATCAACACAGCGGACGCACGGAGGACCCTAACCAGAGTCAACCCACATAAAGCTGTAGGTCCGGACAACATCCCGAGACGTGTGCTCCGAGACTGCGCAAGCAAGTTGGCGGATGTCCTGACTGACATTTATAACATCTCCCTGAGTCAGGCCATCGTTCCCAGATGCTTCAAGACCTCTATCATTGTACCGGTGGCAAAGAAACCAGTTGTGTCCTGTTTGAATGACTATCGTCCTGTTGCACTGACACCAATTGTGATTAGATTAGATTAGATTAGATTCAACTTTATTGTCATTACACATGTATGAATACAAGGTAACGAAACACAGTTTAGCATCCAATCAGAAGTGCAAAGGACAGCAGTGCAGTATATACGGTAATTAACAGTATGTGCAATTTAAGCAAATATATGCAAATATATACAGCAGTGCAGAAAGTTAAAAGTACTGTTATGTGCAAATAATGTGCAATAAGTTAGATGTAGTTATGTAGTTATGCAGTTATGTACAGGTGAGGGTGGTAAAAGATGATTGTAAGAGAGTCAGCGGGGAACCAAGTTCAATAACGTGACAGCTGTTGGAAAGAAACTGTTCCTAAACCTGCTGGTTCTAGTCCGAAGGCTTCTGAAACGTCTTCTAGAGGGGAGAAGCTGGAACAGTCCATGAGCAGGATGGTTGGAGTCCCTAAGAACGCTGCGTGCCCGGCACAGACATCTTTTCCTGTAGACGTCCTCTATAGCTGGAAGTGGAGTCCCTGTGATGCGTTGGGCGGTTTTCACCACCCGCTGCAGCGCCTTGCGGTCAGCTACAGAGCAGCTCCCATACCAGAGTGTGATACAGTTGGTCAGGGTGCTCTCTATCACGCAGCGGTAGAAGTTGCCCAGGATGTCAGTTGACAGATGGTTCTTCTTCAATGTCCTCAAGAAGAAGAGGCGCTGATGGGCCTTCTTGATCAGGCTGGTGGTGTTAACTGACCAGGACAGGTCCTCCGAGATGTGGGTCCCCAGGAATTTGAAGCTGGGGACACGTTCAACAGCTATGCCATTGATATGGATGGGGTCATGTGTCTCTTCCCTCTCCTTCCTGTAGTCCACTATGAGCTCCTTGGTTTTGCTGGTGTTAAGGAGCAGGTTATTGTCAGCGCACCAAGTAGCAAAGTGCTCAACCTCTGCCCTGTAATCTGACTCGTCGTTGTCCCTGATGAGTCCAATCACCGTGGTGTCATCTGCGAACTTTATGATGGAATTGGATCCATACATAGGCCTGCAGTCATGGGTGTAGAGGGAGTAGAGGAATGGGCTGAGCACACAGCCCTGTGGTACACCAGTGTTGAGTGTGATGACGGAAGAACGGTTGGGGCCTGACCTAACATGCTGGGGTCTGTTGGTCAGAAAATCCATGATCCAGTTGCAGGTGGAGGTACTGATTCCCAGGTCCCCAAGTTTGGTGAGCAACTTGGAGGGGATAACTGTGTTGAATGCTGAGCTGAAGTCAATAAAAAGCATTCTTGCGTAGGTGTTCTTGTCATCCAGGTGTGAGAGCACATAGTGCAGCGCTGTAGAAACCGCATCCTCTGTACTCCTGTTGCTCCGGTAGGCGAACTGATGAGGGTCCAGTGTAGGGGGCAGGCCTTTTTTGAGCTGTGCCAAGACCAGTCGCTCAAAGCACTTCATGACTATGGGCGTCAGTGCCACAGGGCGATAGTCATTTAGGCACGATGGTGTTGAATGTTTCGGCACTGGTACTATTGAAGTGGTCTTGAAGCACGCTGGTACCACGGCCTGGGCCAGGGACAGATTGAAGATGTCTGTGAAGACGCCTGCCAGCTGCTCAGCGCATGCCCTCAGCACACGCCCAGGAATGCCATCAGGGCCAGCAGCCTTACGTACGTTGACATGACTTAGTGCATTACGGACATCGGTGTGGGTGAGTGTGAGGTGGTGGAGGTCATCAGAGGGTGGGAAATTGATGTTCTTTTCATTGTTGTCCTTGTCAAAACGAGCATAGAAGTTATTTAGCTCATTGAGAAAGGGCACAGTCATGGCTATAGGTATGGAGTTGCTGGGCTTATAATCAGAGATAGCTTGAATGCCCTGCCACATACGTCGGGGGTCAGAGTCCCCAAAATGTTCCTCCACCTTCAGCTTGTAGCTGTGCTTGGCCTTCTTGATGCCCCTCTTCAGATCTGCCCTGGATGAACTGTAAGCCTGTGCATCACCAGATCTAAAGGCATTGTTACGTGCTTTTAGCAGAAGTCGCACTTCTCTGTTCATCCACGGCTTCTGATTTGGGTACGTGGTGATCTGTCTTTCCGTGGTGACACTGTCAATAGTGGTGTTGATATGGTCCAGGACTGAGTGGGTGTAAGAGTTGATGTTTATGTGGGAGCCACAGGTAGAGGTGAGGTGAGGTAGAGGTGAACATACTCCAGTCTGTGTTCCTAAACTTCTCCTGGAGTACAGAGTCAACCTCCTCTGGCCACACTTTGATGGTCCTCACTGATGGCTTCACCCGGTTGATGAGCGGTACATACTTGGGGGTAAGGAACAAGGATAAATGATCAGACTGACCTAGGTGGGGGAGGGGAGTTGCTGTGTAGGCTCCCACAATATTGGTGTAAACATGGTCCAATGTTTTGTCCCCTCTTGTGTGACAGGAGACATGCTGGTAGAATTTAGGAAGCACTGTCTTGAGGTTAGAGTGGTTAAAATCACCCGCCACAATAAATGCTGCCTCTGGGTGTGCAGTTTGTTGTTTGCTAATAGCTGCATGCAGTTCTTTCATAGCAAGCTTAGCATTAGCATCCGGAGAAATGTAAGCGGCTGTTATGATGGTACAAGTGAACTCGCGTGGCAGATAGAAAGGTCTACATTTAACCATGAGAAACTCCAGGTTAGCTGAGCAGTGTCTCTCAACAGTGACAGAGTTCGTGCACCAAGCCTTGTTAATATAAATGCACAATCCCCCCCCTCTTGTCTTACCGGAGTCAACTGCTGCTCTGTCTGCCCGGAGCGTGTGTAGGCCGGCTAGCTCGATAGCATTGTCGGGTATTCCACTGTGAAGCCATGTTTCCGTAAAAATCATGATATTGCAGTTCATAAGTTTCTTATTGTTGGTGATCCGAAGCCGTAGTTCACTCATTTTGCTCGCCAGAGACCGTACATTAGCAAGGAAAATACTGGGTAGCGATAGCCGGTGCGGTGTTAGCTTTAGCTTAGCTCTTAGCCCACCGCGTTTACCCCTCCTTTGTTTATGGTCCTTACGCCGCCTGCGAGCACTTCCGGTCGGCTGGGAAGCCTGCCGAGCGTCGGGAGTTCTCCAGAGCTCCGGGATGAGACGTAGATTCAGACGTAGGTTGCTGATAAAAAGGCTGTTATCGTTGTTTTGTAAACCAATATTCAAAAGCTCATCTCGGGTGTAAGATGTAAAAGCAGAGCTGTTCTGAACGAACATACCCGAAATGAGCAGAAATAACACTGCTAGTCCCCAGAATCTGGTAGGACGCTGAGCCTCGCGTTGTGCGCGCGCCGCCATCTTGCGTTCAAAGTTCAATTGTGATGAAGTGTTTTGAACGGCTTGTCAAACCACACATTACAGCCTGCCTCCCTGCATCACATGACCCGCTCCAGTTTGCATATCGTTCAAACCGTTCCACGGAGGATGCTATAGTCACCACCCTACACTCTGTCATCACCCACCTGGATCAGAAAGACACCTACGCCAGACTCCTGTAAATTGATTTCAGTTCAGCATTCAACACCATTATTCCCCAGAGACTGATGGAGAAATTACTCCTTCGCGGTCTGAACACCGCCACATGTCTCTGGATCCTAGATTTCCTGACTGAGAGACCTCAGTCTGTCCGGGTTGGAAACAACATCTCCAACTCTGTCACGCTGAGCACCGGATCCCCTCAAGGCTGTGTACTCAGTCCACTGTTGTTTACACTTCTAACTCATGACTGTGTATCCAGACACGAGGGGAACCAGATTATTAAGTTTGCAGACGACACCACGGTGGTGGGACTTATTCAGAGGGATGAGGAATCAATGTACAGGGAAGAAGTGAGAGACCTGGAGGGCTGGTGCAGGGAGAACAATCTGGTGCTCAACGTGGACAAAACGAAGGAGATGATTATCGACTTCCGGCTGTCACAGCCTGAGCACGTCCCCCTCAGCATCGGCGGCTGTTTAGTGGAGAGAGTAGAGAACATCAAGTTCCTCGGAGTGCAGATCTCGCAGGACCTGACCCGGAGCAAGAATTCCTTGGGGATCAGGAAGCGGGCTCACCAGAGACTGCCCTTCTTGAGGAAACTCAAACAGGCCTCTCTCCCCATCTGCATCCTCAGGATCTTCTACAGAGGTGTGGCGGAGAGTGTTCTGACGTACTGCATTGCTACATGGTACTCCAGCTGCAGTATGTCAGACAAAAAAGCCCTGCAGAGGATAGTCAAGGGGGCTGAGAGGGTAATTGGAGTCTCCCTCCCCTCTGTCCAAGAACTTTTTCAGAACCGTTGTAGGAGCAGGGCACTGAACATTGTCAAGGACCGTTCTCACCCTCTGCATAAACACTTTGAACTTCTTCCATCTGGTAAACGATTCCGGAGCGTCAGAGGCAGAACCACCAGACTGATCAACAGCTTCCTTCCACAAGCTGTCAGGATGCTGAACAATTGACCCGGAATCTCTCATACACACTACTGCACCTACGGACATTTTGTATATTATTTGTATATTATAGTTAGTTAGTTTTTTTTCCCCAAGTATGTCTCAGGGATGTGTGAATGGATGGGGGGGGGGGTGAAGCTATGTGTGAGTGTGTCTTAACCTCTTGCTCTCTGGTGTACCGCGGGCGGGCACGTCTCTGCATCCTAGAGCGCACGAGGGCGCACGAGGGCGCTGCGTTCTAGAGCGCACTGAAAAAAAAAGCTGCATTTCTGTTCTTCCACTACAGACACAGCCGCGAACAGAAAGCCAAAGGAGTGCTTTGATTGGTTTAGATGTGATTGACCTCTCATTCGACTAATAAGAGCCTTGAATTGGGTTTCTGAAACCTTGAAGAACCAATGACTGAAAACCTAGCAAGAAGGACCCACCTACCAACGGCTGCGAATACAGCCAGCCAATTGAAGCACAGAAGTTTGAAAGCTGTTTTGTGTAAGGCTGGGTGAAGAGAGACTGACTGCTGCAGCAGATGAAAAAAGGACCCGCAGGAAGAACCGCCACAGACCCAGCAACACGGAGACCACTCACAAGTGCGGCCTGTGTGACAGGGACTGCCATTCGCGCATCGGCCTGTTCAGCCACAGGCGGTGCTGTCCCAGCAGAGTAGACATTTAGGATTCTCTTCCATGGTCATCATAGACCGTCCACATGCTGTTGTGGACAGGTAAGTGTTATAAGCTAAATTATTCTTTATCCCTGAAAATTGTAATCAAAAATGACTTTTGACCGATCGGTAAATTACAACTGTGTGTAGTAGACCGCGGCGCACGAAGTCTGAAGTCCGTGCGCCGCGGTACACGGTTCAAGTGCCGCGTCCGGACCGTGAATGCCCCCCCACCCCCGCTACAGAAGAGTAGCGGGGGGGAGGGGCCGCGGGGACTGTGCGCCGCGGTCGCCACATCGCCACATGACTGTTCCGTCATGTAGCGATGGCCGATGTCCGTCCTCTGTAGCGGGGGTGGGGGGAGTTGTTATCTTCTACATTACAAATATTTTAGAATAATTTTTAGTGCACTGTAGGTTATTTTTTCTTGTAAAAAAAAAAAAGCCACACTTTTTTTTACGTGGCATGCTTCTTTGTGTGTGGGGGCTTGTTTGTTCATTCATTCATGAATGAATGAATAAACAACCCCCCCCACACACACACACACACAGCCCTGAGTGTTACCTTTCATTAGAGCCCAACATCAAGCTTCTATATTGAATCATTCAAAAGTTACAGACGTTTTTCCAAACTGTGCCATTTGGCACAATTTGGCACAGTTCAAAAATGCCTGGGAACAACCTGAGAACAAAGCTGTGTAATATATTCATTTTTTGTGGTACTGTTACAAAATTTTGACCTCAGCTGAATAACACTTGGTTCTACGTTTCTGTTGCATTTTCCAGCCCAGATCTGAAGCTGTGTGTTATTTGTAAGCATTTGTATCCAAAAAAACACCCAGGCGAAATGTATTTTCTTCAAGTTCAGTATGTTTAGATGACTGTTACTCAGTGGCAGGAGCACTTAGAGAGATTATGACTGTTTTGCCAAAAAATTCAAAGTGTTTTCTTTTAAATGAGACCAACCCCATGAAGATGCTGCAAAGGGTTGAAGAACAGCTTTTGATTTATTTTGGGTACGTTATTTTTTGGCGTTTTTAGGGAAATTGACCAAAGTGCAAGGGGTTAAATCATGCTGCTTCTATTTATATGGATGCCGAGAGAAACACAATTTCATCTTACCTGCACTACAGTTGTATGTACAGCAATATGACAATAAAATTTGATTTGATTTGATTTGAAAAACAATGACTTCAGTTTTATCTGTATTCAGCAATAGAAAGTTGTAGTTCATCCAGGTTTTAATATCCTTAAGACACTCCTGGAGTGAACCCAAATGGCTGGGATCATCTGGATTGATGGATAAATATAATTGAGTGTCATCAGCGTAACAATGAAAATGAATAGAATGCTTCCTCATAATGTCTCCCAAAGGCAGCATGTATAATGTAAACAGTACTGGTCCAAGTACCAGTCCCTGCGGAACTCCATAGCTAACCATGGTCTGGATAGAGGACTTGTTATAGACATAGACAAATTGGGAACGGTCTGATAAATAAGACTGGAACCACCTTAGTGTTGTTCCTTTCAAACCAATTTGCTGTTCAAGTCATGCAAACTCCACCAACAGTGAGCTGTGTGGAGCTTGCATGTTCTCCCCGTGTTGCGTGGGTTTACTCTGGGATTTCTCCGGTTTCCTCCCGCATACCAAAAACATGTAGGTTTAGGGCGCTCGCGCACGCAGCGACCAGCAGCCGGTGGCTTGTCACCAGACTGCAAACCAAATCTACCTACGGGTATAAATAAGTAACAAAAAAAAAAAAAAAAAAAAAGTCTCTCTAGCAGAATATGGTGGTCAGTGCTGTCAAAGGCAGCGCTGAGGTCCAAAAAAACAAGGATGGAAACAAGTCCTTTGTCAAATGCCACAAGGAGGTCATCAGTAACTCTCATTAAGGGTGTCTCTGTGCTGTGGTGTTTCCTACAACCTGACTGAAATTTCTCAAATATATAATTATTTTCTGAAAAGGTGCATAGTTGATTGGCGACTACTTTTTCAAGGACCTTGGAAAGGCAGGGGAGGTTAGATATTGGTCTATACTTGGCCAAAATCCTAGAATCAAGCGAAGGTTTTTTAAGCAGAGGTTTAATTACTAACACTTTAAAAGGCTGCAGTACATGTCCTATTAATAGGGACATATTAATTATGTTCAAAAATGGTGGACTAATCAGAGATTAGAGATCTTAGGGTCTAAGAGACAGAAAGTTGGTTTAGAGGCTGAGACTATTAAGGCTGAGACTATTAAGGCTAGATCAGAATGACTAATAAGAGAAAATTCAGAAAAGCGGAGTTCAGAGCCTGTGGACACCGCAGTGTTAGGCAGAGGCTTGGTATTTTTAAAGGGGCTACTTTTTGGAATATTATTCCTGATACTGACAATTTTATCATTAAAAATTTTCAAAAAGTTGTCAACACTAAGAGTTGGAGGAATGTAGGGATCTATGGCAATTTTGCTCTTGGTTAGCTGAGCCACAGTGTTAAAAAGAATCTATTGTGGCGGATTTGGGAAAACCCCCACAACAGACTAAGGACAGACAGCTCGCTACTCCTGGTTTTTTCCGCTGCACTGCTGCGATGTAATGTGCCATTCATGCATTGTGATGTTAATGTGCCTTTCATGCATTGTATTCACGTGTCCTGTCCTTACTGTGACCTAGAGACATGCCCATACCAACTGCTGTGAAATGCTCTTTCATGTATTGTTGTAACTGGGTATATATGCTGCACACTCTGTAACTCAAACTCTCTCTCTTCAACTGCTGCTGCTGGACACACACACTCTGTGTCCCCTCACGAGAGCCTTAGGATCCTGCTCCGGTCTGCTCACACTTGGGTCGGAGCGGGGATCCTGTGATGGTGGTGTGATTTAATAAACCTGCTTAAAACCTTCACCACGCTGCTTTATTTCATGCCGCCACACTGGTGACCCGACGCTGAAAAGAACACGCTGCCAGTGAACGCTTCACTGGTGACCCCGAACATGCACATGTTTTGTGCAAAGCAACCTTCTGGTCTGGACAGCTACACTGGTGACCCGTTCTTCATGATGAGATCTGCACGTCTGAGATCTGCTCATCCACGCTGGACCGGCCGCGCTCGCAGCTCCTCCACACGAGAGCGCATGCACCTCGTCCCCTCTCCACGACGGCGACCTCCATGGCCGACGGAGAATGCAGCACGTGGACCTGAACACACCATGGCCGAGCGGTGACAAAGATCGTCTCCTCCCTCTCACCGCTCCAACGCATCTGCACGAGCCCAAGGGACAAAGATCGTCTATTCCCTCTCACCGCTCCAACGCACCATGGCCAATCTGCAGCCACAGCTCAACTTGGATATTATCGGCGCCGTCTGCGCTGATCTCCACCAAGATTCTGGACCCTGATTCGCCCCTCCAGCGGCCCACCCACGCACGGAATCCCCGCACACGCACCGGGGAGATACGAGGACGGCGCACCACGCACGGGACACATTCGGCTCCACAGACCGCCAGCATCCTTCGCTGCCGCACACAGAACCTTCAGGGCTGCTCGTACACCTGAAGCACGCACGCAGCTCGCCCACAGGATTTTCTAATGGTCTCAGCCACGGCACATAAGGGAATTCAGCCGTCAGCTTTTCCCAAGGGCTTTAGGGCTGCGTCCGCACCTAAAGCCAACAAGCCAAGTCCCTCTGCTTCTATTTTTTTTTTCTTACAGCCGCTACACAGCCTCGCCGCTCCTGTTTTCTTCATGGCCACGAGAGGAGTCAGAGACTAATTTTTCTTCTTGTGATCTCCGCATGTGCAACGGGACAGCCCCTCAACGTCGCGGAACAACAAGCAATTTTTGCGCGGCCCGGACGATTTCGCCGTCCCCAGCTGGCACTTACTACCCCCCACCCCCTCCACCCTCGCCGGCACAGAGCTTTCCCTGCTCGCGGCCAAGCTGCACTATCGAGGTCTCGGCCCCCTGCCGAGCCCTCTGGGGGGGAGCGTGTGGCGGGTTTGGGAAAACCCCCACAACAGACTAAGGACAGACAGCTCGCTACTCCTGGTTTTTTCCGCTGCACTGCTGCGATGTAATGTGCCATTCATGCATTGTGATGTTAATGTGCCTTTCATGCATTGTATTGATGTGTCCTGTCCTTACTGTGACCTAGAGACATGCCCATACCAACTGCTGTGAAATGCTCTTTCATGTATTGTTGTAACTGGGTATATATGCTGCACACTCTGTAACTCAAACTCTCTCTCTTCAACTGCTGCTGCTGGACACACACACTCTGTGCCCCCTCACGAGAGCCTGAGGATCCCGCTCCGGTCTGCTCACACTTGGGTCGGAGCGGGGATCCTGTGACGGTGGTGAGATTTAATAAACTTGCTTAAAACCTTCACCAACGCCGCATTATTTCATGCCGCTGCACTATGGTTGTTTTTATTTTTTTCTATCAAGGATGAATAGCACTGTCGCCTAGCATTACAGAGAGATTTCTTATAGGTGATAAGGCTGGCATTCCAGGCTGAACATAATTCTTCTGTCTTATTTGCACGCCAAAGCCTTTCACAGAATCTGACTTTCTGTTTTAACTCATGAGTGTGGGAGTTGTACCATGGAGCTAGTCTCCTTTTTTATTTTTTTATATTTAAGAGGGGCTATAAAGTCAAGTGTTGTCCGCAGTGAGGCTGCAGTACTATCAACTAAAAGGTCTAATTCTGATGGACTAAAACAGTCAGTGCTGTCTTCTACTATATTGAGACATGGTAATAGAGTTAAGAGCTGAAGGTATTAATTCTTTAAAGCGAGCCACAGCCCTATCAGGTAAAAATCTGGTAACTATATTTCTGCTTGATGCTGTAAAATCAGATAACACAAATTTGAAAGTTATCAAATAATGGTCAGTCAGTGTAGGATTTTGAGGGATGACAAGCAGCTCATCAATTTCTACACCGTAGGCCAAGACCAGGTCAAGGGTGTGATTATGGTGATGAGTTGGTTTACTAACACGCTGAGAAAAACCAGCTGAATTTAAGAGGGAGAGAAATGCTACACTATGACCATCATTATCAACGTCTATATGAATATTAAAATCACCAGTTATGATAATCTTGTCTGAACTGAGAACTAAGGTTGTTAAGAGCTCAGAGAATTCAGACATAAATTCAGCAAAAGAAGCACTGGGAGGGTGATACACTGTGGTAAATAAAAGAGGCTGTCCTGACCTCCGGGGTGGATGTGCTAAGCTAAAAATTAAGCATTCAAAAGAGTTATGATTTGAGTTTAGCTTAGGCTGAGGGTTCATTGGTAATGTGGATTCATATATTACCCCGACACCACCACCTCGGCCAGTGTTTCTAGGAATATGAATATTACCATAGCCGGGGGGGGGGGGGGGCTTATTGATACTAACAAAGTCATCGGGGCGTAGCCATGTTTCTGTGAGACAGAGTATTTTTATATTATGACCCATGATCATATCATTAATTAAAGTCGCTTTATTGGACAGAGATATTATATTCAGCCGTTCGCTTTTAATTATTTTATTTTTCTATGGTAAATTAATAGTTTTAATCTTTGTCAAGTTATGTTGTATTTGTCTTGGGTTATAATGTTTTGGGTATCGGGGACAGACACAATCTCTGTGGGGTTGTGAGTGAAAGACTGACCTAAACAGAGAGAATTATTTAGATTAATAAGAATAATATGAGAGGTGGAAAGCAAAAGAAAGCTGGTTGGCAGACCCAGGCACTTTGGGGTGAGTTAACACACCAACTTTCAGTCACTGTACTAAAAAATGCTGAATAGAATAAAACAGATTGTCCCTTAAAACACGTGCACCCAGTCTATCGATGAATACCATCTGGCCTCATAAATGATGAGCAATTCCAAAACAGGTTGAAATTGTCTATGAAATCAATGTTAAAACCAGGACATGTTGAACACAACCAGGTATTAAGGCTAAGAGTTCTGCTGAAATTATTGCAACCTCTTCTAAAAGGAGCAAGTGGTCCAGAGATAAACACATGTCTGCCACAGTTCTTAAGAGTGGACAGAAGGCTCCTGAAGTCGCTCTTTAAGATCTCAGACGCTTCATCTGGGATGTTGTTGCATCCAACATGGACAGTAACAGTTTTTGCATGGGGGTATTCATTTAATTGGTCAGGGGTAAGAACCTTGTTGTTGTTGTTGCTGTGGCGGCGAGGTGCCGGTTCGGGGGTGATGCAGCGGGTTGCGGTCCCTTCTTTTTGGAGCTGGTGTAAAGTTCGGCACCCCTAGGGTAGTTTTAATCCAGGGCTTGCGGGTTTGGGCTGCTGCTGAAGGAGGAGGGGCAGCCACAGGAGGAAGATCAATGTCCAGCTGAGGGAAATCTTCCAGGGAAAGGATGTCAAATCTGTTTTTCAGCGAGAGGGGAAGGGAGGAGGCACGGCCGTGCCTGGTCGATCCTCAGTGTTTGCTGTTGGGCCTGACCATGGTCCAGGGCATGCATTGAGGCTGAGAAGAACCACCTGGGGCTTTAGGTTTTGGCCCGAGCTCAACCCAGTGTTTAGTGCTGGAGTCCTGGACAGCTGAGGTAACCAGAGCAGGAGTGGAAGAATTGCCACTACCCACGTTTGCTCCTGTTTGCCTCGCAGCCTAGTCTCAAAGTCCAAACCCTGGACTCATGTAAGAAAGCAAATACACACCACTTACCTCTCCTTCCCTACCTCTGCACAGGTCCCCGCTGTTGAACTTGTCTTGGCAGATGTGGACTCCTTCCCTGGCGGATTCTCCCTGGATCATAAATATGGACATTTACAAGTAAGCCCTCGTTATCTATCAGCTGACCCACGTCACCAGTCTGATTCAGGTTGAAGATTTCCCTACCATCACCCTCAATCTACCTGCTCCAGTCAACTATATTGGTGTGCTGCGGCCTCCTCACCCTCACCACCATCTGCTAACACTGTTTTCTGAGACTGCCAGCACACCCACATCCTCATTTATTCATCCTTGTACAATAAACATCCTTAACCGTGTTTCTGTTTCTGTGCCATGTCCGAGTATCACAAACCCCTAAACATGTCACTTTTAATTAAGATAAGATATGCCTTTATTAGTCCCACAATGGGGAAATTCCAGGATTGCAACAGCATAGGGATAGCAACACTCAGAGCAACAATCAGAAGGCAAGAAAAAACAAGAACAGCTAGAAAACATATGTACATATTACTATAAATATATATATATATATATATATATATATATATATACAGTGGGGCAAAAAAGTATTTAGTCAGCCACCAATTGTGCAAGTTCTGCCACTTAAAAGATGAGAGAGGTCTCCAATTTTCATCATAGGTATACCTCAACTATGAGAAACAAAATGAGGAAAAAAAAATCCAGAAAATCACATTGAAGGATTTTTAATGAATTAATAGGTAAATTCCTCGGTAAAATAAGTATTTGTTCACCTACAAACAAGCAAGATTTCTGGCTCTCACAGACCTGTAACTTCTTCTTTAAGAGGCTCCTCTGTCCTCCACTCGTTACCTGTATTAATGGCACCTGTTTGAACTCATTATCAGTATAAAAGACACCTGTCCACAACCTCACAGTCAGACTCCAAACTCCACTATGGCCAAGACCAAAGAGCTGTCAAAGGACACCAGAAACAAAATTGTAGACCTGCACCAGGCTGGGAAGACTGAATCTGCAATAGGTAAGCAGCTTGGTGTGAAGAAATCAACTGTGGGAGCAATTATTAGAAAATGGAAGACATACAAGACCACTGATAATCTCCTTCGATCTGGGGCTCCATGCAAGATCTCACCCCATGGGGTCAAAATTATCACGAGAACGGTGAGCAAAAATCCCAGAACCACATGGGGGGACCTAGTGAATGACCTGCAGAGAGCTGGGACCAAAGTAACAAAGGCTACATCAGAAACACACTACGCCGCCAGGGACTCAAATCCTGCAGTGCCAGACGTGTCCCCCTGCTTAAGCCAGTACATGTCCAGGCCCGTCTGAAGTTTGCTAGTGAGCATTTGGATGATCCAGAAGAGGATTGGGAGAATGTCATATGGTCAGATGAAACCAAAATAGAACTTTTTGGTAAAAACTCAATTTGTCGTGTATGGAGGAGAAAGAACACCATACCTACTGTGAAGCATGGGGGTGGAAACAACATACTTTGGGGCTGTTTTTCTGCAAAGGGACCAGGACGACTGATCTGTGTAAAGAAAAGAATGAATGGGGCCATGTATCGTGAGATTTTGAGTGAAAACCTCCTTCCATCAGCAAGGGCGTTGAAGATGAAATGTGGCTGGGTCTTTCAGCATGACAATGATCCCAAACACACCGCCCGGGCAACGAAGGAGTGGCTTCATAAGAAGCATTTCAAGGTCCTGGAGTGGCCTAGCCAGTCTCCAGATCTCAACCCCATAGAAAATCTTTGGAGGGAGTTGAAAGTCCGTGTTGCCCAGCGACAGCCCCAAAACATCACTGCTCTAGAGGAGATCTGCATGGAGGAATGGGCCAAAATACCAGCAATAGTGTGTGAAAACTTACAGAAAACGTTTGACCTCTGTCATTGCCAACAAAGGGTATATAACAAAGTATTGAGATGAACTTTTGTTATTGACCAAATACTTATTTTACCGAGGAATTTATCAATTAATTCATTAAAAATCCTTCAATGTGATTTTCTGGATTTTTTTTTTCTCATTTTGTCTCTCATAGTTGAGGTATACCTTTGATGAAAATTGGAGACCTCTCTCATCTTTTAAGTGGGAGAACTTACACAATTGGTGGCTGACTAAATACTTTTTTACCCCACTGTATATATATATATATATATATATATATATACTGTATATATATATATACTGTATATATATACTGTATATATATATATAGACACACAGTGCGGAGCATTATGGTTGGTGAATGTGCAGCAGAAAGTCTAAGCTCTCTCTCCGCGGATGCGGCGGGCCAGCTGGAAGTCTTTGGGCATGATGGTGACCCTCTTAGCGAAGAAGAGACCCACCAGGTAGGCCTTGCTGGCCTCCTGCCGAGCCATGACAGCGAAGCTCAGGAAGCGCAGGTCGGTCTTGAAGTCCTGAGTGATCTCCCTCACCAGGCGCTGGATGGGCAGCTTACGGATGAGCAGCTCCGTGGATTTCTGGTATCAATGGATCTCTCTCAGAGCCACGGGCCTGTAACGGTGAGGCTTCTTCACTCCGCCGGTGGCCGGAGTGCTTTTCCGAGCAGCCTTGGTGGCTAGCTGCTTCTGGGGGGCTTTTTCCTCCAGTAGATTTTACGGGCGGTCTGCTTGGTTCTTGCCATCGCTCTTTATTATTCTGTCTTATATTTCTTGCACGCCGCCTAAACTCCAGCCCGGCACCCGCGTCGTTTTCGCTACAGTTCCCGGTATGTCGAGTTTCGCCGTTAGCCCGGGTGGCGGTTGAGTGCTAGCTAGCACTAGCTCTTCCTGCTGTAACGTCTCCTGCTGTAAACAGTGGCTCCGTCCGCCGACTCGGGAGACCTTTGGGGCGATCTGTGTGTCCGTGATATATATATAGAGTGAAAGGTGTAGAAAGAAGAAGGAAGATAAAAAAAGGCTATTGCAACGGGCAGCCAGCTCGTGTGGCGCCACCGGTCCGGTGGAACCGGAACCAAATTTATAAATAAATTTGCAACTTTTTTCTCGTGAATTTCTGTGGTCTTCCTCTTCTCCTCCTGCCTGGCAGCTCCATCTTCAACATCCTTTATCCAATATCTCCACTATCCCTCCTCTGCACATGTCCAAACCATCTCAGCCTTGCCTCTCTTTACTTTGTCTCCAAACCGCTCAACCTGAGCTGTCCCTCTGATATACTCATTTCTAATCTTGTCCCTCCTAGTCACTCCCAATGACAATCTTAGCATCTTCAACTCTGCCACCTCCAGCTCCACCTCCTGTTTTTTTGTCAGCACCACCGTCTCCAAACCATATATCATAGCAGGTCTCACTACTGTCTTGTAAATCTTCCCTTTCACTCAAGCTGCTACCCTTCTAACACTCATCTCCACCCACCCCGCCCTGCCTGCACTCTCTTCTTCACCTCTCATGCATTTCTTTGGATGGTTGACCCCAGGTATTTAAACTCTTCTACCTTCACTACCTCTACTCCTTGCATCTCGTGTAGTTTTTTTTTTTTTTTTTTTTGTAATCAGTAAGAGAAACTGGCCCATACTCCAGACCATTAAATTAAAATTTTCAACTGAAGCCATTTTGGTGTAGAAATAATAAAAGCTCCAAATAAAATCCTGTAAACCATTTGTAAACCTGTTGTGAATATTGCTGGCCCTAGTGAACACATAACATTGTACTCTATTGCTGTCAGTAAAATCAAATCAGTCCACCCTTCTGCATTAATTAGCTGATTTCCCTGTAAAGGTATCATCATTTATCCTCTGATTTATGCCTCCGTGTGATGAAGTAAACAGGAATGATCCTCTCCAGCAGCGCTCATGATGAGCATCACTTTAGCATCCCTCTGAGTGTGTGTGTGTGTGTGTGTGTGTGTGTGTGTGTGTGTGTGTGTGTGTGTGTGTGTGTAGTCATACATCACTGAAACTCACCATTAAAGAGGCCTCCTTCAGTTCTCTGCTCCCACGGGTCTAAATGGACTCTGTGATTACAGACGTTGAAGAGCTACACACTGGCGTACACACAGACACACGCTGGTCATACAGAGGCACAACTAACAACAACACTGGATCACAGATGCCCACGTCTAAAGCAGGCTACACAAATGCCACCCCCCCTCCCCAACTATAGAGGGGTTGCACCAACATCCCAAGGGTCACGTGTCTTTTGTTTACTGTGCCATTTTCGACGGCAACGAACAGTCAAATCACCAACAGCAAGCGTGAGTGAGTGTAATCAACAAATTAAATGGCTACACACAAATCAACACCGTGCTCCAACGACGAGGTGCTGACTTTTCTGTGCTTAGTAGCTGATTAAAGAAATCCAGAGGGAGCTGGACGGAGCGACCTGAAATGAATTCACGGCCACTGACCAGCGGAGGCAGATGGGAGGCAGAGTGGCATCGACCCGACCACAGCATCATCATTGTTGAAAACAGTGATAGAGGATGGTGAGTGATGTGATATGATGCATCTTTGCTGTTATTTATCCCAGTGGTGGAAAGCTCACGTTGAACAAACACCACCATTGTCTCCTGTATGCAGACAATGAGCTAGCTAGTTAGCCATCAACGCTAACTCCGTGTGCTGCTTATATTTTGCGCTTGTCTTGACAACATCTGATGAAATAAGCTCGTGTTAATCCTGGTTAAAAAGTAGGTTTTTATATGCTGCACTTCCGTGCTGTGCAAATACTTAAGTTGTGTGTGTATTTTCATTCTAGAGTCCCACTGCAGGCTGAAATTCTGCTGAACCGGGACCAGCAGCACATCCAGTTGCTTCTCAGTGAAGCAAGAGAGCATGAAACGGGACCAGGTCAAGTGGACCCCTGACCAAGAGAGCACCTCAAGTGGACACCGGGGTCCAATCTGTACATGTACAAGTACATTTTCAATCCAGTGATTTACAAACTGATTCAGAGCTTTCTAAAGCCTCATTCAGAACATTCTAGTCCCATATAGCTATTCTGTGGATTTTCATCTGGGGGCAGCCAGTGGTGACGAGCAGCAGCGGTGGAGAAGAAAAGTCTTTTGAAAGCAGAAACACAGCCAGAACCTTCTCCGGGTCAGCTTGGTTGTCCATCCATCCATCTTCTACCACTTTTCTGGAGGTCCGGGTCACGGAGGCAGCAGTTCAAGCAGAGAAGCACAGCCTTCCCTTTCCCCAGCCACCTTCTCCAGCTCTTCAGAGAGGATACCAAGGCGTTCCCAGACCAATTGGAAGACATGGTCTCTCCAGCAAGTCCTGTGTCTGCCCCAGGGTCTCCTCCCAGTGGGACGTGCCCAAAACACCTCAAGTGGGAGGCGTCCAGGAGGTATCCTGATCAGATATCCAAACCACCTCAATTGGCTCCTGTCAATGTGGAGGAGCAGCGGTTCTACTCTGAGCCTCTCCCGGATGACTGAGCTCCTCACGCTATCTCCAAGGGTGAGTCCAGCGATCCTACGAAGAAAGCTCATTTCAGCCGCTTGTGTCTGCGATCTCGTTCTTTCGATCATTACCCAAAGCTCGTGACCACAGGTGAGGGCAGGAATGTAGATTGACTGGTAAATCAACAGCTTTGCCTTAGAGCTCAGCTCCCTCTTCACAACAGACCGCTACAACATCTGCATCTCTGCAGATGCTGCTCCGATCCGTCTGTTAATCTCTCGCTCCACTCTCCCCTCCATTCTCTCGCTCTCCACCCCTCATGGATCGTCACCTTATCTTGGTGGGGGGTTTGTGTGCCCTAGTGATCTCAGGAGCTATGTTGTCTGGGGCAATTTGCCTCTGGTAGGGTCACCCAAGACAAACTGGTCCTGGGTAAAGGGCCAGACTAAGAACGATCCAACAGATTCTCATGATAAATACTAGAACAAGGATTCAGTGCATCCCACCCAGTCAGGGGTTACCGGGGCCCCACCCTGGAGCCAGGTCTGGGGGAGGGGCTCAATGGCTAGCATCTGGTGGCCGGGTTTCCACCCATGGGACCCGGCCGGGCTCAGACCGAAGGAGTTACATGGGTCCGCCCTCCAGTGGACTCACCACCTGCAGGAGGGATCATGGGGGTCCAGTGCAACGTGGATCAGGTGGCAGTCAAAGGCAGAGACCTTGGTGGTCTGATCCCAGGCTTCCTAAACTGGTTTTTGGGACAAGAGCCAGAGAGCTTAGTTATCATCTTCCATATATATATATTTTTTTACACTTCTTGGTGACCGGGAAAAGTCTTTCTAACAGTTTTACACAAATTCTTGTTGTTGTTCTCCTTCTTCGCGTTTACAAATCACTGGATTGAGAAAGTCCTTGTACATGTACAGACTGGATCCTGGGGTCCACTTGGGGTGCTCACTTGGTCAGGGCTCCACTTAACCTGGATCCCATGAAACTACCTTGTGAAGGGAGGAGATGGATCAGAATGCTGCCTTCAATCAAGCATTCCTTGGTGTGCTGGGCCACCTTGCGAAGATGATGAGTCGGCCTGTGTAACCCATTCTGAGTTTTTTTTACAGTTTAAAGTTTGAATTTTGCACATCCTAAATAATCTGGATTTTGCTGCAGATTGTAATAAACAATTTAGTGACTTCTGTGTTTGCATCATGATTTTCTATTTGTCTGTTCAGACACCGGTGGGAAGAGTCAACAATACAAACCAAACATTTACTGTATCAGTGACCTTGAAAATAATGGCTCATTTTTATGAAAAGGTAACCAAAAACCATTATTTTATTGACTGAAGACTGTATTGTTGGATGTGCCACCGCAGAAGATGCTGCACACTTTAGTGATAGTACCAGTAGATGGAGGAACTCTGGGCCATATTAGCATCTGGATTTCCTAATAATGGAGTTGGGATTTAATGGGATTTAACATGTTTTAACACAAACTACTCTATGGTTCATGATTCTGTTGACGGACTTACACCAAACCAAAAGAGATTTCTCAAACTGCTGCATTATTTAGACAACTTTTTCCAATCTTTTAGCATTTAATTTATGTCACTAAATCTTGGTAACCTTCACAAATAAAGCATAAACAAAAGTGGAGACTGTTATGTATGAGGAAAGGAGTCGGACTCTCTCTTCATGCAGGGAACCAACAACCAGCAACCAACCTTTATTATCAGAACTCAGAGCTATATATACCAGTGGCCGTGTCTGCCTGACGTCACACTGTGGCCGGGTACGGCAGCACACACACACTACACAACATTCCCCTCCCTCTTACAAAAGTGTAAGACCACACACGCACTCAAGATCCTCCCCAATTTAGGACTCATACACTAAGAAACTAACGGGGAACAGTGAACAAGAATAACCTAACACACTCGTCCAAAAAAAACAACTAAAATAGACCATGTCTCTAAAATATAAAAAAAAATCCCATATCACACATACTCACATGCACACCAGCGGAATATATACATATTTACATCAAGAGTGTTCAAGTCACACCTATGTCCACAGCAGCCAGCAGAAAAACTGTCTCAGAAGCCCCGGGCAGCCCTACAGCATACGCGCCCCTGGCCGCCGTCTGCCTTAGGGATCAAAAACGACCTCTCTTGCAGTAATGTCTCTCTTCACCACTGACTGCCTCACTCCTCGGGACCCACAGTGCTGCTGTCCGGCACGCCGTCCCTCCATGCTCGTCGGTCCACTCCCAACCGCTTTCAACACCACTGTCGTGGGTCCAAACACTCCAGCCCCCTGTGGCTGAACTCCAGGGAGACCCGAAGCCTGCTCGTCGGCACTGCTCGCTGCCTCGGGTGCCTCGCTGTACCGCCCAGCACCCTCGTCCAGGGTGCGTTGAGCTCCAGCACTGAGACTCTGCTTCTACGGTGCCCAGTGTCTCCTCTCTGTCGTCTGAGGCGCTTCGCTGCACTGCCTCCATGCAGAGCTGCTGTTGCTCACTCCTGGGGTTCACAGCATCACTTTTGCCGGCATTGTTTGCCCACCCAGGCACCTCGCCGCTGCTCCCAGCACCCTCGTTCCAGGCACTCCGCTGCCCTGTCTCTGTGCCCAGTCATAGCTGCTCTCTCCCGGGGCTCTCAGCGTTCCTCTCGTTGACGTCACTCTCCGACCCAGGCACTTCGTCGCTGCTCCCAGCACTCTTTTCCCAGGCACTCTGCTGCATTGTCTCCATGCTCTGCTGCAGCTGCTCTCTCCCGGGGCTCTCAGTATCACTCTTGTCAGCGTCACTCTCCGACCCGGCACCACATCGCTGCTCTCAGCACCCTTGTCCCAGGTGCTCTGCTGCATTGTCTCCATGCCCGGCTGTGTCGCTGCTCTCTCCCGGGGTTCTCAGCCTGCACGTTCCCACTCTCCCGCTGCCCAGCCTCCAGCTGCGGGGATGACTCCTGCCACTGCTCTCCCTCTCCGCTGTCATCGCACACCGTGCCGTCAAACTCACCAGCACTACGGTCCTGTACCGTGCTGCGCTCCTTGGCTGACCTGCCGTCTGCAGTGACTAGAGAACTCCACCACTCGTGGCCCCGGTCCCACCTCTATCTGGCAGTCTGGAACTCCCTTTTGGCGCACAGTTAGCTTTGTGGTTAAGTTGTCCATAGACAATGAGTGAGCTGTTAGCTTCTCCGAGCTAACTAGCCTAGCTCTATTTGGCGCCAACACTCCCGCCACCCACAGCTTTGTGGTCCTCGTCTGCTCAGTGAAGTACTCGGCCAGCCACTTGACAGCATCCTCATAGTGCTCAGTTTCACCCAACGTACCGAGAATTCTTCAGCCTTCCATGCCGAGATGGTGGGCTAGAAGTGCTTGTCGTTGTCTCCCGTCGAGTCTACTTAAGCCCAGTGCCCTGATATAATCCTCGATCATGACCCGCCACTTCGGCCACTGGATCGCTGGCTCTCCCGTGTACTCCAGAAACGGTAGCAGGGATGGAGGTAGCCCATATGCTCCCATAATTTTTCTTGTCGTCGCCAAAATGTTATGTATGAGGAAAGGAGTCAGAGTCTGTCTTTATGCAGGGAACCAACAACCAGCAGCCAACCTTTATTATCAGAACTCAGAACTATGTATACAAGTGGCCTTGCCCGCCTGACGTCACACTGTGGGCGGGTACGGCAGCACACACACACAATACACAACAGAGACATATCTGCAAAAGGCACAAAAGTTTATTGTAAAAATTTCTAGTGCAATACAAAAGGAGTACATAGTACATTATTCAAACATAGAATATATATTTATACACTATGTACATGTATATACATGTACATGCTGCAGCCGATAGGAAGAGACTGAACAAACTGATTAAGAAAGCTAGTTCTGTCCTGGGGCAGCGCCTTGATCCGATGGAGGAGATAGGAGAGAGAAGGACGGTGGCTAAACTGTCATCTCTGCTGGAGTCCGAGTTCCACCCTATGCAGGACATACTGAATGCACTGAGGAGCTCATTTAGCAGCAGACTACATCATCCCAGGTGCACAACCGAGAGGTTTCGTAGGTCCTTCCTACCAACGGCTGTCAGACTGTACAACCTAAGCAGGGCTGCTCGCAGAGATAGCAAAAAGACGTAACAAACTAATAGTTTTTTGAATGCAAAAGATGCAATAGACTTACACAATGGTCCCCTCCGGCATACAACTAGGAACATACCGGTCGCTATGGAGGGTGAGAATATGTATGGGCACATAATCATACCATGTAGGATAACTAAGTAGACGGTTATGCTGTTTCATTCCATCTAGCAACAATGCTCTGCACTGTGTGTGTTTATATATTTACATATTTATTCCATCTAGCTACAATGCTCAGCACTGGGTGTGTTTATATATTTATATATCTACATATTATTCCATCTAGCTACATTGCTCCGCACTGTGTGTGTTTATATACTTGCATATTTATTCCATCTAGCTACAATGCTCTGCACTGTGTGTTCATATATTCATATATTTATTCCATCCAGCTACAATGCTCTGCACTGTGTGTCTGTGTGTGTGTGTGTATATATATATATTTTATAGTAATACGTACATATGTATATTAGCTGCTCTTGCTTGCTTGTTTTTTTCTTGCCTTCTGATTGTTGCTCTGAGTGTTGCTATCCCTGTGCTGTTGCAATCCTGGAATTTCCCCGTTGTGGGACTAATAAAGGCTTATCTTATCTTATCTTATCTTATCTTATATCCAGTAAATCCATGTATGTTTTCCATGTAACCTTGTGACTGTATTATTTTAATTGCTTTTAATCCTAAATTAAGTTTGTTTTGGGTTAAAATGCATCATAATTGTTAAATATACTTTATTATACCTAACTCAGTACTGTTTACCTGTTGAAATATATATTTTACGGCTAATATAACCACATAACTATAGTATGGCACCTGGCCGATCAATTTTTGGCAGCCGATCACTTTTTGCCACGACGCCACCGGCTGGAGCAGCTGCATCCCATGATGTCGCAATAGTCTCTCCATGATTTTCCCACAGATCAGAGCAATTTGTAGCATAGGAAGTTAAACGTTTCTACAGACATTGTGAAGCTCTGCAATTGCTGTGGTTCGTGAAGCTGGGATGACATCCCACCACTGGGAGGCTCGGTTGAACGCCCAGACCGACGGTTTGAAGTAATAATTTTGCCACAAGAGAGCCATCTGAAACACACACAGCACACATATTTTAGTACCTAATAGTGATAACTTGCCATGATTACAATGTAGTACGGTGGACTTATTAGTGCTTAACTAGCATTAGCAATCATTAGCTTACCTTCATTTGTGATCTAGTTTGTATCCCCACGTCTTCCACTGCCCCATGGCTTCCTAAACTCTCCAGTACATTCCCAGTGTTTTGTCTCGCTGCTTGTAGCCTTCTCTGGCTCTCCTTTTTGCCTTTACTCTGACAAAAAGCCAGCAAGCAGCAGGCTCACCTCCATATCCGTCTTGTGTTTTGCTTGTCACATACAAATGGAGCCCAGTCTCAGAGAGACAATGTACAAAGGCACGTGACAAAGATTTTTGACGTGCAGTGGGTATGTGGCATTTTCACCTTTAAGAAAGGTCTGTAACGGCATTTTTTTTTTCACTTTTTACTTTTTGACTTTGACTGAAAAAAAATCGAAGAAAAAGGTCAGTGACAGACAAGAGTGGGAGTCGATCTCGTGTGTTTTTTGCTGAAAGAGCTGTGTAAGTAACCGTCCACCTTCCCCCTCCCACCAACCAAATGAGCGTTGGGAAACCAAAGTAAACGATGCGTTGTTCTGCGCATGCACGGTGAGGACTGTATGCGCAGTGAGTGAACTTATAAAAACGTACCGAGGCATGTGTTTTTTTTAGTATTTAACGTGCAAATGTACGTTTTTAGAGGGGTGGCAAAACATTTATTAGATATGTTTTTTTACTGAGACTGGGTTGTACAAATGATGCCGTAGGAGTGTCGGGCCGCCTTGCTGTAAAGATCTCACTCACTTACGGTGGTATTCAGTGATAATGGGTAGTGAACAACACCGTGGAGAGTCGGGCTGAGTAGGTGCTAGTGGAATTATTATTATTCTCAGTGCAGGGTCTCGCTACTTGCCATCCGAAACCGAGAGGTTTCGTAGGTCCTTCCTACCAACGGCTGTCAGACTGTACAACCTAAGCAGGGCTGCTCGCAGAGATAGCAAAAAGACGTAACAAACTAATAGTTTTTTTTTTTTTTTTTTTTGAATGCAAAAGATGCAATAGACTTACACAATGGTCCTCTCCGGCATACAACTAGGAACATACCGGTCGCTATGGAGGGTGAGAATATGTATGGGCACATAATCATACCATGTAGGATAACTAAATAGACGGTTATGCTGTTTCATCCCACCTAGCAACAATGCTCTGCACTGGGTGTGTTTATATATTTACATATTTATTCCATCTAGCTACAATGCTCTGCACTGGGTGTGTTTATATTTATATATCTATATATTTATTCCATCTAGCTACAATGCTCTGCACTGTGTTTTTATATATCTACATATTATTCCATCTAGCTACATTGCTCCGCACTGTGTGTGTTTATATACTTGCATATTTATTCCACCTAGCTGCAATGCTCCATACTGTGGGTGTTTATATATTTACATATTTATTCCATCTAGCTACAATGCTCTGCACTGGGTGTGTTTATATTTATATATCTATATATTTATTCCATCTAGCTACAATGCTCCGCACTGTGTTTTTATATATCTACATATTATTCCATCTAGCTACATTGCTCCGCACTGTGTGTGTTTATATACTTGCATATTTATTCCACCTAGCTGCAATGCTCCATACTGTGGGTGTTTATATATTTACATATTTATTCCATCTAGCTACAATGCTCTGCACTGTGTGTTCATATATTCATATATTTATTCCATCCAGCTACAATGCTCTGCACTGTGTGTCTGTGTGTGTGTGTGTATATATATATTTTATAGTAATATGTACATATGTATATTAGCTGCTCTTGCTTGCTTGTTTTTTCTTGCCTTCTGATTGTTGCTCTGAGTGTTGCTATCCCTGTGCTGTTGCAATCCTGGAATTTCCCCGTTGTGGGACTAATAAAGGCTTATCTTATCTTATCTTATCTTATCTTATCCCAAATGGCAGAAAAACAATGTGGCATGTGACCACTGACATCACGTGCAACCCCTCTATAGGTTCATCCTCAACATTTTTTTTTTTGGTGGGGGGGCGGAAATTCCCTTCAATTTCTTTTCTTTCAATTTTCTTTTTTCTCACAAACGTTCTAATTTTTTTTTTTTTTTTTTTGCAAATTTGCGGCTTTTTTCTGACGAATTTGCTATTTTTTGCACAAATTTGCAAGTTTTTCCTCACAAGTTTGCAGCTTTTTCTGACAAATTTACATTGTTTTCTTGTAAATTTACAACTTTTTCTCAGAAATGTAAAAACTGAGTTTTTTCTTGTTAGCATGTCTGCAATGGTGGCTGCATGGTGGCGCAGTGGTTTAGCACTGTAGCAGCACAGTTTTACCCTCGGCCGGGGGATCGCAGGGATCGTGAGTTCGATTCCAGCCCCCGACCAACAGTGAGCTGTGTGGAGTTTGCATGTTCTCCCCGTGTTGCACGGGTTTACTCCGGGATTTCTCCGGTTTCCTCCCGCATACCAAAAAACATGTAGGTTTAGGGCGCTCGCGCACGCAGCGACCAGCAGCCGGTGGCTTGTCACCAGACTGCAAACCGAATCTACCTACGGGTACAAATAAGTAACAAAAAAAAAAAAAAAAATATGTTTTTTTTTTAATGACTTACAAGACATATCAAGCATGAAATCATTCAAATGTCTCATGGGTCTGTTTTGTTTTTTCTTTTTGTTTTTTTAGCTTTAAAGTTTGACTTAAGCCCCGCCCCTTGAGAAAAGGTGAGTTTCAATGAAGTGTTTTTGGTGACGTAGCTATGTACAGGTGCTGGCACGCGGGTGGTGGTGAGCCAGTCAGGACTCTCTGGCCTAACTGAAGCTGGCCTCCAGGCCAGTTAGCACTTCAGGACAGCTGCACTGAAAACTAACATGGGGTTCACCATTAAACTGCTGTTAAGCACCAGTGCAGCTTTACTCATCATCCTGGGCAACATAACTTTTTCTCAAACTTGTAGCTTTTTTCCACATAAATTTCAGACTTTTTGTACATTTGCAACTTTTTCTCAACTCTGCAAATTTTTCTCATAGCACGGTGGCGCAGTGGTTAGCACAGTGGCAGCACAGCAAGAAGGTCATGGGATCGATTCCACCCTTGACCATCGTGGATTTGATCCCACCCCCAGACCATCGGTGACCCTTCTGTGTGGAGTTTGCATGTTCTCCCCGTGTCTGCGTGGGTTTACTCCGGGTACTCCGGTTTCCTCCCACAGGCCAAAGACATGCAGGTGAGGTTAATTGGCATCAAACTGGGGATTCTAAATTGTCCTTAGGTATGACTGTGAGAGTGAATGGTTGTCTGTCTCTCTGTGTTGGCCCTGCGACGGACTGGCGATCTGTCCAGGGTGTACCCTGCCTCTCGCCCAAAGATGCTGGGATAAGCTCCAGCCCCCCCGCGACCCGTAAAGGATTAAGCGGTAGAAGATGGATGGATGGATGGATGGATTCTTATACTTTTTTCTTGTAACCTTTTTTCTCATAAAATGTGGTTGGGTTTTTTTTTTGTAAATTTGCAACTTTTGTGAATTTTATTCTGTGCAGTTTCTCCCTGTTCATCTAGACAATGATGCAGTTTATTTTTGAACTCGTCCCCATCTCAAAACTAGCCCAACCTCCCCCCACAAAGCTGGACGACGTCGCTGTTGCACAGACTGGTGGGTTTTTGTAAAGATGTTTTATTGAGGTATGTCATCAAGCGATGACTCTGGGCTGAAAACATCAAAAGACACTAAACACTGAAAACATTTAAAGTGTGGACATGGGAGCCAGATACAACAGGTGTTACACGGCTGAACCTAGAAACCCAGTTGTTTTTCCACAGGTGTCATGCTGTGATCCAGAACAAGGTGAGTTACACTTACAATGGACCTGTCATGCTCATTTTCAGCTCCGTACCTTTATCTCTGGACTCCCGTGACTCATCTTAAACATGTACGCTTACAACAACACAGAGTAGAAACCGTCCCAAGTTTATGACTGCACCCACACATCCAGGGAAGCAGAAGTGGGCAGCTCACCTGGCCGGGAGAACCCACTCAACCTTACATTGTGACAATGCTCAGTTTTCTCAGCTTCTTTAGTTGTTGTCAATGCTTTTTTCCCCACTGTAGAACCAGCATTAGGCCACGGTGACAGAGGCCCAGTGAGCACACACTGTGCAGACAGTGCTTCTGGGAGCTGGACTTTTGTAGTCTCACACTGCACATGCGTAGGCTGTATTTTATTTTTACATGCTGTCTAACAAAACTACGACCCGCCAAAGTGGCTAGTGGGAGTCGCTGTCTTACCCGCCACTGCCGAAATCAACCTGCCAGTAGGGGGTGGGCGGGTGTTAATGTCAAGCCCTGAAAATAATAGTCAGGCATGTGAGCGCCACCTACTGGTGAATCACACATTTAACTCACACGTACTTTTACAACTTTTTTGGTGTAAATCTGCAATTTTTTTCATGTAAATTTGCAATTTTTTGTGTAAATTTGCAACTTTTTTCATGTAAATTTGCAATTTTTTTGTGTAAAACTGCAACTTTTTTATCACTAAAATGCAACTTTTTTCATTAAAATGCAGCTTTTTTCTCATAAATTGGAAACTTTTTTCTCAGAAATTTGTGATTTTCTGACATATTTGCAAATTTTTCTCATTCATTTGCAACTTTTCTCTCAAATTTGCAATTTTTTCTCTCACATCTGCAACTTTTTTCTTGTAAATCTCCAACTTTTGTCAAAAATTTGCAACTTTTTTCTCAAATCTGTGGATTTTTTTTTTTTGTCAAAACTTTGCAATCCGTTATGCAGCGGATATAATTCACCCCAACAGCACACATACATTGTGCAAACATCGGCCCGACATATCAAGTTTACATTGGGAATACATCTTATAGAGGTTGTTTGCACATGGGCAAGACGACGTCGGTGTAACGCTGACACCCAACGGTTCACTGTAGCATCACAGCAAAAATATGACAAACCAGAATGGCTCCACATACATTATCGATTGTGGATCAGGGAACCAGGTGGGAACATGGATGTCTCTTTGGGTGACCGGTAAGCTAACTCCCTGGCAACAACTTGGGCTCCCCACTCACCTACATGTTTGCAGACAGACAGCTAGGCTGACCAATAACAGAGCAGTGGGCAGAGATCAAGGCTGGCTTTCCCGTTCCTTGACCACAGTTGCCAAGTCCGCTTATTATAAGCGACTTTGGGCTTGTTTTATTCTAAAGTTGCTTGCAAATCTCGTCAGTCACGGGTTGCAGGTTTTTGGGCTTGTTTTTTAACGTGTACTTGGTTATTTGGGCTTGCTTTGCTGTCGGTGTGACAGCTCTCCCAGGTTGGTTACGCAAGATTATAAGCTGTGTCTCCATACCAAGAAATTCAAAATCTGTTAACTTTGGGGGAAGTTATTGAGGTAAAAGTGGCCGGCCAGGGGCTTCACTTCTGGCAGCCAGTGATCCATCTAGTTTTTCTATAGAGATCAGTGGCCCACCAGACTCCACTGGGCTCTGGACTCGCTAATGGGGCGTGAGCTATCCAGGTTTTTATATATACAGATCAGTGCATAGGGGACCTTAAATTGAAGAAAATTCTCCATTGAAATGAATGGCAAGAGCAAAATTATCTATTGATCCCGATCAAATTTTGCCACGAGTTACACATGTCAATTTAAAAGATAATTTTCCACGTGATTAAAATTGTCAGCTGTTGTGTAATATTTAGTTTTCGTTTACAGGTCTAGCGGAACACAACTCCCATCATCCCACATCACTAAACTGTGTGCAAATTTATGAAAAAAAAAAGTCACAAAAAATTGTAAATTTATGAGAAAAAAGAGCCAAATCTACAAGAAAAAAATTGTGAATTTATGAGGAAAAAGTTGCAAATTTTGAGGAAAAAGCCACAAATTATTAAGAAAAAAGTTGCAATTTTTTGAGAAAAAAATTTGCAGATTTATGAGTGCAAAAAGTTGCAAAACTACAAGAAAAAAATGTAAGTTTATGAGAAAAAAGTGAGAAATTTTTGTGAAAAATTTTGCAAATTTACAAGAAAAAATTCTCAAATTTATGAGAAAAATTTGAGAACCCCCCCACCACCACCCACACACACACAAATTTATGAGGAAAAAAGTTGCAGATTTATGGGGGTGGCAGTGGTTCAGGAGGCAGAGCAAGCTGTCCAATAACCACATGGTTGGCAGTTCAAATCCCGCTCTCCCCAGATATCCTGCCATTGTGTCCCTGGGCAAGACACTTCACCCCCAATTGCTCCTGGTGGGTCTGGAAGCACCGTGTTAGGCAGCACGCCACCATCAGTGTGTGAATGGGTGGATAGCAGGATCTGTAAAGTGCTTTGGTCATCAAGAGATGAGAATAAAAGCATTATATAAGTGAACACCATTTATGAGTGCAAAACTACAAGAAAAATTTTTTGCAAATTTATAAAAAAAGGTCACAAAAGAAAATAATTGTAAATTTATGAGAAAAAAGAGCCAAAACTACAAGAAAAAAACTGTAAATTTATGAGGAAAAAGTTGCAAATTGTGGGGAAAAAAGTAGCAAATTACTGAAAAATTGCAAATTTTTGAGAAAAAAGTTGCAGATTTATGAGGACAGAACATTGCAAAACTACAAGAAAAAAATTGTAAATTATGAGAAAAAATGAGAAGTTTTTGATAAAAATGTTGTAAATTAATGAGGAAAAAGGTTGTAAATTTACAGGAAAAAGTTGCAAATTTACAAGAAAAAATCTACAAATTTATGAGAAAAGTTGAAAAGTTTTGAGAAAAAAAATCACAAATTTTTGAGAAAAAAGTTGAAAATTGACAAGAAAAAAGTTGCAAATTTTGAAGAAAAAAATTGCAAATTTGAGAAAAATAGTACCCCCCCCCCCTCCTCCCCAATCAGGTCCTGAGTGGAGGCTCCACCATCTAAAATGACGTTAAAAAGGAAGCGCCTCCACTCAGTGACAGCACTGACCAGTGACGTGTCAATAACGCGAGGACAGAGGCTCCAGACGGGGCACGGAGCTGACCAGCTAACATCTGATCAGTGATGACTCAGCACCCGTGGGTGCCACTCTGCCTGACTCATGGTTCACTCCTGTCCTCCTCCTGCTGTCCTCAGTCCTCTGGGCCACCGGTGAGACTCCTCATCACAGTCTGGAAGATTCCGCCGTGCTGTGTGCAGCTTGTTTCCTGCTATTAGAAGCTCCACTGAACACGTCAAAACGCCGGCCAGCGATCAGCAACCCCCGCCAAGGATCTTCAGCAGGTCTCTGCACAGATCAAACTTTTTGTTGCCCGCTGAGGTGAAAACAGGGACGCCATCTGTCATTTTCAACGTCAATACTCCAAGGATGTTCAGACTTTTTTATGCTCAGCAAACTCAGCAGCCCCTCCCCCAGCCACCTTTTGATTTCTCTGGCAATGTGATTGGCTGACACAACAAGGTTTCAGGTATCAAGCTCCTCTCCTGTGGAACCAGCTGCCAATCTGGATTCGGGAGTCAGACTCAGTCTCTGTTTTTAAGAATAGGGTTAAAACCTTCCTTGTTGTTATAGCCTACAATTAGGGAGGGATCATGTATCTCTGAACCCTCCCTTAGTTATGCTGCTATTAGCTGCTATTAGGCAGTGCTGTTCCAGCAGAGTAGACGTTTAGGATTCTCTTCCATGGTCATCATGGCTGGTCATCATGGCTGGTCATGCAGCCATGGTCATCATGGCTGCACGGTGGCGCAGTGGTTTAGCACTGTGGCAGCACAGTTTTACCCTCGGCCGGGGGATCGCGGGGATCATGAGATCGTGGGTTCGATCCCAGCCCCCGACCAACAGTGAGCTGTGTGGAGTTTGCATGTTCTCCCCGTGTTGCGCGGGTTTACTCCGGGATTTCTCCGGTTTCCTCCCGCATACCAAAAACATGTAGGTTTAGGGCGCTCGCGCACGCAGCGACCAGCAGCCAGTGGCTTGTCACCAGACTGCAAACCAAGTCTACCTACGGGTACAAATAAGTAACAAAAAAAAAAAAAAAAAAAAAAAATCATAGACCGACGGAGGCCAACGACGACGAGGTTTAGACAGCCGGGGGACCTCCAACAATGCACTGGGCTTCACTCCTTTCTTCACTCTCAATGAAATATTTTTGCTGGTCATTAACATCTGTTTGTTCTCTCCCATAGATTGAGTCCCCATCGTGCTGTTTGCTCTGTACATGTCTGTTCCTCTCATCTTCTCTATCCCCTCACCCCCCAGCCAGTCGCAGCAGATGACTGCCCCTCCCTGAGCCTGGTTCTGCTGGAGGTTTCTTCCTGCTAATAGGGAGTTTTTCCTCTTCACCGTCGCCAAGTGCTGCTCACAGGGGATCACCTGATTGCTGGGGTCTTTCTGCAATTGTGGGGGTTTCCCCTACAGTTGAAGGTGCTATGAGATGACTGTTGTTGTGAAATGGCGCTATATAAAGTTGAATTGAACTGAATTGAATAAACCATGAGAAGACACACAAGAGAAACACTGTTGTAGGGCTGCAGGGTCTAGATTTACCTGAAGAAATTCTCACTGGTCTGACAGCAGCTGGTGCTACATTAATGTGGACAGTAGGATGGAGACGTGATTCTGGCCGTGAGAGGAACACACTGTTCAGAAACCAGACCATCAGCTCATTCTGGACTGATGAAATCACCCAGAGAGGGCCCAGATCTCTTGGCCTTTGACCTTAACCTCAGCCTAGATGCAGACCCACATGTGGATCATTGTGTGTGAGTTTGGTGAGTATCAGAGCAATAGTCTAGGAGGAGTGGTGATTGTTCTGAAATCATGTAAGTGCCCTGATCTCCTGAACTTTGACCTTCACCATCGCACTGTGTAAAACGGGTAGAAGAGGACCAGAAACCTTTAATATATTCTCAGAGGCTCCCTGTCACCTAAGAAACGCTCAGCAACCTCTCTGGTCACCCAATAAATGCTCAGCAACCTCCTTTGTCACCCAAGAAACGCTCAGCAACCTCCTTGGTCGCCCAAGAAACACTCAGCAACCTCCTTGGTCACCAAGAAACGCTCAGCAAACTCCTTGGTCACTCAAGAAATGCTAATCAACCTCCTTGGTTACCAAAGAAATGCTCAGCACCCTCCTTGGTCACTCAAGAAATGCTAAGCAACCTCCTTGGTCACCAATTAAATGCTCAGCACCCTCCTTGGTCGCTCAAGAAATACTCAACAACCTCCTTTGTTATTAAAGAAACTCGGCAACCTCCTTGGTCAAGCAAGAAATGCTCAGCAATCGCTTGGTCACCAAAAGAAATGCTCAGCAGCCTCATTGGTCGTCCAAGAAACTCCCAATGGTCTCTCAGCGATCTCAAGGATTTTTCAAAGATATTTGTAGATCACCATGAAAGTTGCTGAAAATTTAATTTTTGATCACACAAGGATCTCCTGAACATTTACACAGAAATAGCTTTGCCAAGGCTTTAGGAGAACGGTCACCCAGTGATCTCTGTGCTGCCTAAAGGGGGCCTTAGTCAGATGAAGGTGATTATCCTTTACATGTGGTCAATATGGGCAACATGCACGTTAAAATCAAATCTTTCCTTTCTTCAAAACAACATTTAGCTTAACGTTCTGTCATAGTTTTGATAAAAGTACCATATAAGTGTTCTTTGTGTAGTTTAATCATTCAGGCCCAGCAGGTTCTGCGTCATCCTCATAGTGTGTCAGATCTGATTAAGTGATTCGTTAAAGCATTGTCAGTTTACTGAGATTTTCGTCAGTAAACTACAGTCCTGCACTGCTGTGTTTGAATAACCAGACATCCTCAACAAGGACACGCCATTAACAAAAAGAAAAGGCAGTCCCTGGGAGTTTCTGAAGATGGTCGAGGAGGTGGAGTGGAGTGTTTGTGTGGAGAACAGGATCCAGGATGAAAGAACAACCTCATTTTAATTGTACTTTTATACAGCAAAAGCCTCAGGAGAAAAATAAGTGGTGGAGTGTACTCAGCCACAGACCAGTGAGGACTGTTGGATGGTTTGTCTTCCTTTCATCTGATTCTGCTGTCTGGATGGCTGCCATTAGTTGTGCTATTGTAGGACGCCACTCCACACGAAGCTGGTGAGGCTCTGAAATCAGCAGATAAGAGCAAGAAACACGGAGTGGGCAGAACCAAGGAAGAGGACACCGATGGAAACGTCATTTTCCTGTGACAGGATTCAGCCTCCTCCACACGTCGGCGTTCTGATGAATGAAAACTAAATCTGAGCTGACGTCCAGCCAGAACACTTAACCTCTTAAAATTCCAGTGTTGCACCAGCGGGATGTTTCAAATTACGGCCACTCAGTGAAGAAACTATTTGATTTTCTTTGTGTATGCTGATTTAGGGAAATTGGCTGATATGCTAAGAGATTAAAAGTTTCAAATCTATGAGGAAAAAAAAAAACATTGCAAATTTACAGGAAAAAAGTTGCTAATTTTTGAGAAAAAGGTTGTAAAATTGCAAGAAAAAGCTGCAAATTTGCAAAAGTTGAAATTAATGAGGAAAAAGGTTGCAAATTTATAGAAAATCAGTTGCAAATATTTGAGAAAAAGTTAAAAATTTACAAGAAAAAAGTTGCAAATTTATAGAAAAACGGTTGGAAAGTTGCAATTTTATAGAAAAACAGTTGCAAATATTTGAGAAAAAAGTTGCAAATTTATAGAAAAATAGTTGCAAATATTTGAGAAAAAAGTTGCAAATTTATAGAAAAATTGTTGCAAATATTTGAGAAAAAAGTTGCAAATTTATAGAAAAATAGTTGCAAATATTTGAGAAAAAAGTTGCAACTTTATAGAAAAACAGTTGCAATTATTTGAGAAAAAAGTTAAAAATTTACAAGAAAAAGTTGCAAATTTAAAGAAAAATGGTTGGAAATATCTGAGAAAAAAGTTGCAAATTTACAGAAAAGCAGTTGCAAATTATTGAGAAAAAAGTTTAAAAAATTCTAGAAAAACAGTTGCAAATAACTGAGAAAAAAGTTGCAAATTTACAGAAAAACAATTGTAAATATTTGAGAAAAAAGTTGCAAATTTATATAAAAATAGTTGCAACTATTTGAGAAAAATGTTGCAAATTTATAGCAAAACAGTTGCAATTATTTGAGAAAAAAATTAAAAATTTACAAGAAAAAGTTGCAAATTTATAGAAAAATGGTTGGAAATATCTGAGAAAAAAGTTGCAAATTTACAGAAAAGCAGTTGCAAATTGTTGAGAAAAAGGTTAAAAAATTATAGAAAAACAGTTGCAAATAATTGAGAAAAAAGTTGCAAATTTACAGAAAAACAACTAAATATTTGAGAAAAAAGTTGCAAATTTATATAAAAATAGTTGCAACTATTTGAGAAAAATGTTGCAAATTTATAGAAAAACAATTGCAAATATTTGAGAAAAAAAAGTTAAAAATTTACAAGAAAAAAGTTGCAAATTTATAGAAAAATAGCTGGAAATATCTGAGAAAAAAGTTGCAAATTTACAGAAAAGCAGTTGCAAATTGCTGAGAAAAAGGTTGAAAAATTATAGAAAAACAGTCAGAAATATCTGTGAAAAAAAGTTTAAAATTTACAAGAAAAAAAGCTGCAAATTTATAGAAAATCAGTTGAAAATTTTTGAGCAAAATGTTGCAAATTTATAGGAAAACAGTTGCAAATAATTGAGAAAAAAGTTGCCAATTTATAGAAAAACAGTTGCAAACTTTTGAGGAAAATGTTGCAAATTTATAGGACAGTTGCAAATAATTGAGAAAAAAGTTGCAAATTTATAGACAGAGTTGCAAGTATTTGAGAAAAAGTTAAAAATTTACAAGAGAAAAGTTGCAAATTTATAGAAAAACAGTTGCAAATAAGTGAGAAAAAAATTGCAGATTTATAGAAAAATAGCTGCAAATATTTGAGAAAAAAGTTAAACATTTACAAGAAAAAAGTTGCCAATTTTTGAGAAAAAAGTTGCAATTTTGCAAGAAGAAAAGTTGCAGATTTACAAGAAAAAAGTTGTAATTTTTTGTGAAAAAAAGTTTTAAAAAATTACAAGGAAAAAAAACCTGCAGATTGAGGAGAAAAAATTTTCAAATTCAACCTCTTAAAATTTGGGTGTTCTGTTGGCAGGATGTTTCAAAAATTCTACTGCCACTCATTGAAGAACGGATTTGATTTCCTGTTTGCTAAATTTAGGGAACCTGGCCGGGATGCTGAGGGAGGGGTTAAAGCATCTTTTGACTTGTGCAACCTTGCTTCAACTAAACACTGATTTATGGATTCAGAAGACTAGAGAAGCAGGTCCTTTTAAAGAGCGGCTGCGTCGCTGCACATTCTAGGAAAGGCCTGGAGTCAAGTGAGTTGTTTATAGTGGGCGGAGTCTCCAGATGTTTGTGTATCATTAATTCATCCCTGTTTAGCTGACCGCTCGGGCGGGCTTGCCTCCAAGAGACTGAGGAAGAGGTGAGACGGTGGTGATGGATGTCCCTGGGAAACACAGGCGTGGAAACACGGCGGTCCGTGCAGAACGGGGTCAGATCTCCTCGACGGAGTCGGCCGGGACCAGACCACGCTTCTTCCCGCTGCTCAGCTTCAGAAACACCTCGCCATCTTCTCGCTTCCCCACACAAATCTGGAGGGTGGGAATAGAGAGTTAGCTGTATGGGAAAGAAAATGAGTTCAGACCCGTAAAAACACAAACTTTATAAGAACAAAGAAAATGTAATCATTTACACAAAAGTTAAACCAGCATCGATATGTGTTGAAAAATTTGAAGGAAAAAAGTCTCAAATTTACAAGAAAATCTTTGCAGATTTACAACAAAAAAGTAGTGAATTTATGAAGGAAAAAATAGCAAATTCATGAGGGAAAAAAGTTGCAAATTTATAAGAAAAAAGTTCCAGATTTCAAAATTTGCAATAAAACACAATTTTTAAAAAATTGATTTAAATGTATCAGAAAAAGCAGCAAAAATTTACAAATTTACTAGAAAAAGTTGCAAATTTATAATAAAAATGCTGCAAATTTAAGACAAAAAGTTTTAAATGTATGAGAAAAAAAGTTGCAAATTTATGAGAAAAAAGTAGTGAATTTATGAAGAAAAAAGTTCTCAAATTAAAGGAAAAAGGTTGAAATTTCTGATAAAAAAGTTGCAGATGTTTTTATGCGTAACCCAGTCCATGAGGCAGACATGGTTGGGGATGAATTTAAAATGGACAGGATGGAGGAAATGGCGACAGCTGTGTCCATTTTACATGAATTTATACGAGTGAGTGCGTTAATTTCCATTTTTGTCTGCATATGAATGAGCCTAATGTCGACAGTTAACTAACCCTGCAGCTATTTAACATCACCTGCCGCTACCTTTCACATCCAAGCAGAAGAAAACCTTTTAGTTTTGATCTGGTTTGATAGTGAAAGGTTTAGCAGTCCCTCCAGGATGTTGAAGGATGTTTTTATGATTGTTGTGGCCCAAAAAGCCTGAATTCGCAGGAGCTTTTTTAAAAAGTTGCGATAAAAGTTGTGATATTTTTGAGTGTTTTCTGCACTAAAAATTGTGGGAAGAATTCCAAATTTTAAAGCAGATGCTTTTTTCCAGTTTACTGCAGTGATATTCTATATAACAATACAAGAAATGCACAGGATTGTCAAAAATGTCCTATTATAGTGATGATTTGTAAATTAAGCAGAAACTTCTACTATACAGAAACTCTTTTGTGCAACAGCAAATACAAACATTAACACAATATCACTACAACAGCTAAACTGCAATGAATGCGTGTTAAAGAGTAGAGATTTGGAAATTATTGGCAGCACCTTCATTTGAAAACTCCCTACGGTCCCCAACCACTCAGTACCGAGTGGACAGGAAAAAATAATTTATTGTGTTGCTCTGTATTGGCTGTTGGAGTCTGTGTTTTTCTGAAAAAAAAAGTACAGAGAATATTAAGATAAGAGATAAGATAAGATAAGCCTTTATTAGTCCCACAACGGGGAAATTCCAGGATTGCAACAGCACAGGGATAGCAACACTCAGAGCAACAATCAGAAGGCAAGAAAAAAAAAAAAAAAACAAACAAACAAGCAAGCAAGAGCAGCTAACATACATATGTACATATATTATAATATTCTCTCTCTTTCCATGCCTGCCTGTCTGCTGCATGTCGGTCTTCACACACACGTCTTTCATTTACAGCAGGATGGTGAGGGGGGCGTTTGTCCATCCTGACCGGAGATCCACAGCTTTAAAGCTCATTGACCAGATGTAGTGATGATTTTACCTCTGAAGATGTATAAATGTTCAAACACTAGCGGTAGTGCAGTGTACTCTCCTTACGCGCGCTCCCGCGACGGGATGCTTTTGGGGCAGGCGCATGTTTTTCAACACAAACCCAGCACTTCGTACACGCGGTCAGGACGGCAACGTGGCGAGGCGTCCACGGGCAAGCTGGGGGAGACGGAGGAAGGGACGGTGTTGAAAACCTCGTGGGTGAGTGTTTTGTTAAACCACACACTCTGTTTGCTGATGTGTTCCGTTACTCACTGTAAACTATAAACTCACTACTCACTGCAAACACGGAAGTGAACGCGGTGCAGCGATGCAATTGATTGGCTGGACTGAGCGTTTCAGCACCAGTTAGAGACAAATTTGATTGATGAAATTGGCGGAAGTTGACGAGGATCGGCCAAAATTGCAGGAAAGTTGTGGTGATTGGACAAAGTTGCAAGATCGCACAATAGCTGTGCTGATTGGCTGATTTCACGTGAATTGGTGCAATCGCGACATCGCGAAATCCTGGAGGAACTGGTTTAACGACGTTCTCTATGGTCAGAGATGTTGAATGCTATGTCCCCTTTATGAGCAATTCCCAGGTTAACCACACACCACTTATTCAACATGTTGAGAAATGATTTAATTAAGAAATTATTGTCTATTAAAATAGATTTTAAAGCAGTTTTTGCAGACCCTCCTCAAAGACAGCTGCTCAGCTGTGCTACAGTGTCACCGGGGCAATGATATGAGGGACCACAGCCTTAAGATGATGAACCTGTTAGACATGAATAGGAGAAATAACGGCCACCAACCAGACATTAGCTTGTGGTGTGAGGGACACCAGTGGAGAACCACACAGCTGTTAGGGTGAGTTGTTTAGCTTATGGTTACTGTTGGCTTCCGACAGTTAATCTGTGGAAAAGGCTGAAGAGTTATCTGTCACATATTTATTTGAAGGAGGACTTTTGTCATTTACTCCATTTTTAACAAGTGTGGTGATTATCACTGGGTAGTTTTTAGCTAATGTTAAACATTGCATTACTGAGCTGTGGGAAATTCGTGATAACGGCACAGACTAACATCATCTGTCCTTCAAAAACACGCAGTACCTCCTTTATTCTCACAAATCTCCAGTGTTCTGCCTGTCTATGAGTAAAACCCTCCACGTCATTAGCATCGTTACCCACGGCACTTCCGCTTCTCTGCTAATCTCCTCTTCTTTTGTGTCCAATAACATCTCAGTTCTGGTCTACATTATGTCCCGTTTTGTTCTGATTTGCAGATTTTTGACAACGTTAAAGTTCAATTCAATTCAATTCAATTCAACTTTATTTATATAGCGCCATTTCACAACAATAGTCATCTCATAGCACTATCAACTGTAGGGGGAACTCCCACAGTTGCAGAAAGACCCCAGCAATCAGGCGATCCCCTGTGAGCAAGCACTTGGCGATGGTGGAGAGGAAAAACTCCCTTTTAATAGGAAGAAACCTCCAGCAGAACCAGGCTCAGGGAGGGGCAGTCATCTGCTGCGACTGGCTGGGGGGTGAGGGGATAGAGAAGATGAAAAGAACAGAAGAAAAGATGGAGGTGAGATGGAATCAGCTGACACTTGGAGCTCCTCCATGTTGAAGTTAAAGTTTCTGCACATGCACAATAATTATTGTTACTACTACTGAGTAAATCACTACCGGTGGCACTCACATCTACCACTGCTGCACAGAGAGCTGAAATAAACCAAAAATAAACCAAATGAACAAACATTTTAACATTTTAACCGACAACAAAAACTTTAAGTCATATTTACCGCTGCCAAGGAGGTGAGGTGAACAGGGTGGTTTGTCTGCCTGTTAGCAGGATTACATAAAAACTACTAGAGAGATTTTGATGAAATTTTCACCAGACGTGGCCCTTCAGATACAGATGAACCCATTAGATTTTAGAAGTGATCTATGAGCGGATACCTCCACCAGGGCCCTATCTCACAATGTAATGTGGTCATCCGTCCGTCTGTCTGTCAGCAGGATTACACAAAAACTACTGGAAAAATTTGGAGGTACAAACGGACAAATGGAGATATGGATGGATGGCAATACAGACGGACAGAAACAAGGACAAAAGGAGGGATGGATGGACAGAGGGCTAAATGAACAGAGGTACAGAGGGAGGTGTGGAAAAATGGATATACAGATGAACAGAGGTACAGATATACGGCCGAATGGAGGTACGAACAGAGGTACTGATGGAGGTACAGCTGAACGGACATACGGACAGAGGTACGGCTGAATGGAGGTACGAATGGAGTTACAAATGTAGGTATGGACGGAGGTACAGCTGAATGGAGGTATGAACGAATGGCTATACAGACAGAGGTATGGACAAATGGAGGTAGTGATGAACAGAGGTAGGGAGGCTGGTACGGATGAACTGATAGATGGACAAACAGAGGTACATACAAACATACGTACAGACAGATGGATAAATGGACAGATGGAGGTACTGATGAAGGTAGGGCTGAACGGAGGTATGAATGGAAGCAGGACATAACATTCATCATAAGGAAGTGCTTCGAGTGGCTGGTCATGCAGAACATCAAGTCCATCCTCCCTCCCTCCCATGACCCATCTCAGTTTGCATACAGGTCAAAAAGTTGCAAAGAAGATACCATCACTGCTGCTCTCCATCCAGCCCTCACCCACTTGGACTTAAAGAACTTCTATGTGCGAATGGATCGTCACTTCCTTGTGGTTACGTATCGTCACTTCCTGTTTTGCTGTCTGCCTGTGTGGTTTGCTCTCCAGCTCTCCAGCCACTAGCTAGCCACTAGCTATGGCTACTACCTCTCTTTCCTCTCCTCCTCTGGTGTGCTCTCTCTGTCAGATGTTTAGCTACACCTCTGCCTCTTTTAGTGATAACGGTAAATGTAATAAATGTTGTCTTTTTGAGGCGCTCGAGGCGAGGTTGTCTGATTTGGAATCCCGGCTCCGCTGCATTGAAACACCGTCTGCGCCAGTTAATCTCGACAGACGCCCATTAGCTGCAGCGGAGCTAGCTAGCTTAGGTCCCACTGTCAGCGGTTCCCCGGCTCTCCTCAGCAGCGAGAAGACTGGGTGGGTGACGTGAGAAGGAAGCCTAGTCGCAAAGCCCCGGTTCACCACCAACCTGTTCACGTTTCTAATCGTTTTTCCCCGCTCAGCGACACACCCGCTGAGGAAAAAACTCTGATCATTGGCGACTCTGTAGTCAGAAACGTGAACCTAGAGACTCCAGCGGCCATAGTCCAATGTATTCCTGGGGCCAGAGCAGGCGACATCGAGTCAAATTTGAAAATGCTGGCTAAAAGTAACTGTAAATACTCCACAATTGTTATTCACGCCGGCATTAATGACATCCGTCTCCGGCAGTCGGAAGTCACGAAACTTAATATAGAATCGGTGTGTGAGTTTGCAAAAACGATGTCTGCCACTGTAGTATTCTCTGGACCCCTCCCCAATCTGACCAGTGATGACATGTTTAGTCGCTCGTCATCCTTGAACTGCTGGCTGTCTGTGTGGTGTCCTAAAAATGACGTGGGCTACATTGACAATTGGAGCTCTTTTTGGGGAAAACCTGGTCTTATGAGACGAGACAGCATTCATCCCACTTTGGATGGTGCTTCTCATTTATCTAACAATCTGGCATCTTTTTTATCCAAATTTCCAAAACCGTGACAACTCAGAGTTGGGACCAGGAAGCAGAGTCTCAGTCTTACACGCCTCTCTGCAGCTCCTCTTCATCCGCCACCCCTCAGCTTAGCCCCTGTCTTCCCCATCAGAGAATCGTTGTCTGCTCCCTCCAAAGTAAATAAAAATATAATGTATAAGCATCCCAAAGTGATAAAGCAAAATATTGGTAAAACTCAAATTAAACATAAAGCCTCTAAATTGAATGATTTGGCCTCTGTTCCTCCTCATAATTTAAAAATTAAATGTGGTTTATTAAATATTAGGTCTCTAACTCCCAAGTCTCTGTTAGTCCATGATCTGTTAATTGATCATCAGATTGATTTAATTTCCCTTACAGAGACTTGGTTAGGGCAAGAGGATTATGTTGGTTTAAATGAATCAACTCCCTCTGGTTATTTAAACTGTCAAAATCCCAGAAGTTCTGGTCGTGGAGGAGGAGTAGCAACAATTTACCATTCCAAATTACTAGTTAATGTAAAGCAAAAAACATGTTATAATTCCTTTGAGGGCCTGGTCCTCAGTGTTGGGCACTTTAGCAATTTCAGGTTAAACCCAATTTTATTTGCCATAGTTTATCGTCCCCCATCAACCTATTCAGAATTTTTATCCGAATTTGCTGATTTCTTAGCTGATTTAGTGCTGAAATCTGATAGAATAATTATAGTAGGGGACTTTAATATACATGTGGATGTAGATAGTGACTGCCTTAATGTGGCTTTTAATTCAATATTAGACTCGATTGGGTTTTCTCAGAAAGTAGGAAATTCTACTCATTACCTCCACCATACATTGGACCTTGTTCTGACATATGGCATAGAAATAGAAAATCTTGTAGTGTCTCCTCATAACCCTGTACTGTCAGACCATTGTCTGTTAACCTTTGATTTTACTATTTCTGACTATTTGGCTCCTAAAGAAAAATATTATCACAGTAGATGCCTCTCAGATGATGCTGTTTCCAAATTTATGCAGATTGTTTCCTCTATGCCATGTGTCAACACAACGGAAATAAGCTATAGACAGCTTGCTCCTTCTGTAATTGATAACATGGTGGATAGTGTTTCAGCTTCTCTGCATCAGGCTCTAGACTTGGTGGCCCCCTTAAAAAAGAAAAAGTCTAATCAGAGATTTTTAACTCCTTGGTTCAACACAGAAACTCGTAGCTTAAAACAGAAGACTCGTCAATTAGAAAGAAAATGGCGCTCTACTAATTTAGATGAAATCTATTTAGCTTGGAGAAATCATCTTTTAATTTATAAAAAATCTCTTAGAAAAGCTAGAACGAGTTATTACTCTGCATTAATAGAAGAGAACAAGAATAATCCCAGGTTTCTTTTCAGTACTGTAGCCAGATTGACAAAGAGCCAGGACTCTGTCAATCCTAGCATCCCCTTAGAGCTTACTAGTCAGGACTTTATGAACTTTTTCAATAATAAAATTTCATCCATCAGAGATAAAATCAATCAGATTCTTCCCGCGGTTAACTTAAATACTGTAACTACTACAACTCCTTCTATTGATGTCTGTCTTGATGAGTTTACTCCAATCGACCTTTGTGAGTTAGACAAAATAGTTTCCTCATCCAAACCTTCAACTTGTCTTTTAGACCCTATTCCTACCAGGTTATTTAAAGAAGTCTTCCCACTTAATGGTAGCTTTATTCTTCATATAATCAATTCTTCATTAACTTTAGGCCATGTACCGCAGGCTTTTAAAACGGCTGTAATTAAACCCTTACTCAAAAAGCCAACGCTAGATCCAGGAGCTTTAGCTAACTATAGACCAATCTCTAATCTCCCTTTCATTTCAAAAATCTTAGAAAGAGTTGTTGCTACGCAATTATTTGACCACCTGCAGGGAAATGGTTTACTTGAAGAGTTTCAATCTGGGTTTAGAATCCATCATAGTACTGAAACAGCCTTAGCGAAGGTCACTAACGACCTCCTCATTGCATCTGATAATGGACTAGTTTCTGTACTTGTCCTTTTAGATCTTAGTGCAGCTTTTGATACTATTGATCATAATATTCTACTTGATAGATTAGAACACTATGTTGGACTTAATGGAACTTCGTTGCAGTGGTTTAGATCTTATTTATCTGATAGGTTCCAGTTTGTTCATGTAAATGATGAGTTTTCTTTCAGCTCAAAGCTTAGTCATGGAGTTCCACAGGGATCTATGCTAGGCCCTACTCTTTTTAGTTTATATATGGTTCCGTTAGGCAACATTATTAGAAAGCACTGTATACATTTTCATTGTTATGCAGATGACACACAATTATACCTGTCAATGAAGCCAGATGATACTAATCAATTAGCCAAGTTAGAAGCCTGTCTTAAGGAAATCAAAGATTGGATGACTTGTAATTTCCTGCTATTAAATTCAGATAAGACTGAAGTCATTCTTGTTGGTCCAAAAAACCTTAGAAATTCCTTTCCAAATCAAACTTTCAGTTTGGATGCAGTTACTCTTTCTCTTAATAGCTCTGTGAGGAACCTTGGAGTTATTTTTGATCAGGATTTGTCCTTCAATTCACATATTAAATTTGTTTCTAAGACTGCCTTCTATCATTTGCGTAATATTGCCAAGATTAGGAGCATCTTGTCTCAGAGTGATGCTGAGAAGCTGATCCACGTTTTTGTTAGCTCGAGATAAGATTATTGTAATTCTTTATTATCAGGCTGTCCTAAAACATCTTTAAAAAGTCTTCAGCTGATCCAAAATGCTGCAGCAAGAGTTTTAACAGGTACTAGAAAGAGAGATCATATCTCTCCGGTTCTGGCCTCCCTTCATTGGCTTCCCATAGAGTTTAGAATTAAGTTTAAAATCCTTCTTCTTACTTACAAAGCTCTAAACAATCAGGCTCCTTTTTATTTAAAAGATCTGATACTACCGTGTCATCCTAACAGAGCACTACGCTCCCAAAATGCAGGATTACTTGTAATACCTAGAATCTCCAAAAGTACAATGGGAGGCAGAGCCTTCAGTTATCAAGCTCCTCTCCTGTGGAATCAGCTGCCAATCTGGATTCGGGAGTCAGACTCGATCTCTGTTTTTAAGAATAGGGCTAAAACCTACCTTTTTGATATAGCCTACAATTAGGGAGGGATCATGTGTTTCTGAACCCTCCCTTAGTTATGCTGCTAATAGGTTTAGTCAGCCGGGGGACCTCCAGTAATGCACTGGGCCTCACTCCTTTCCTCACTCTCTATGAAATATTTTTTTTGCTGGTCATTAACATTTGTTTGTTCTCTCCCATAGATTGAGTCCCCATCGTGCTGTTTGCTCTCTACATGTCTGTTCTTTTCTTCTTCTCTATCCCCTCACCCCCCAGCCAGTCGCAGCAGATGACTGCCCCTCCCTGAGCCTGGTTCTGCTGGAGGTTTCTTCCTGTTAAAAGGGAGTTTTTCCTCTCCACCGTCGCCAAGTGCTTGCTCACAGGGGATCGTCTGATTGCTGGGGTCTTTCTGCAACTGTGGGGTCCCCCCTACAGTTGATAGTGCTATGAGATGACTGTTGTTGTGAAATGGCGCTATATAAATAAAGTTGAATTGAATTGAATGCTGTTCTTGGACTTCAGTTCAGCATTCAACAAAATCATTCCCAGCACCTAATACAAAAACCCAGACATTTGGGACTCAAAACCTCTCTCTGTAACTGGATGCTGGACTTTCTCACAGGAAGGCCACAGAACGTGCAGGTTGGCAGCAACACCTCCAAGACCATCTCACTGAGCACAGGGGCCCCACAAGGGTGCGTGCTCAGTCCGCTGCTCTTCACCTTGCTGAACTATGATTGTGGACCAGCCTACAACACCAACCACATCATCAAGCTTGCAGACGACACGATGGTGGTGGGCCTCATCACCAACAATGAGGAGGCCAACTACAGAAATGAGGTGAGCCAACTGGTCCAGTGGTGTAAAGACAGTAATCTTTTCCTGAACACGGGAAAAACCAAGGTGATTGTAGTCAACTTCAGGAGAGGACACACACAGCATGCCCCTCTGATTATCGATGGCCCAGCTGTGGAAAGGGTGAGCAGCACCAAGTTCAAGTGGATGCACATTGCTGAGGACCTCTCCTGGTCCAACAACAACACATCACTGGCCAAGAATCTGGCCACATCACTGGGCAGCGCAGTGGTGGAGTGGTTAGCACTGCGGCAGCACAACAACTCACCCTTGGCCAGGGGATCCTGGGTTCGATCCCAGCCCCTGACCAACAGTGATCTATGTGGAGTTTGCATGTTCTTCCCGTGTCTGCATGGGTTTATTCCAGGATTTCTCCCGTTTCCTCCCACATGACAAAAAACATGCAAGTTAGGTTAATTGGAGGCTCTAAAGTGGCCCAAGGTGTGAATGTGTGTGTGAATGGTGAAAGGGTTGGGCGCTGCACCAATGGCTGCCTCATCCACTCATGTGGATGCCCTGTAATTTCCCCATGATGGGACTGATAAAGGAATCTAAATCTAAAAAAGAAGGCTCAAATTTGCCCCTATTTCCTCCACAAACGGAGGAGAGCACGAGTCCCACCCCCATCATGTGCTCAATCTACTGGGGCACCATTGAGAGCATCCTCACCAGCTGAATCACTGTGTGGTACGGAAGCTGCACCGCTTCCTACCAGAAGACTCTACAACGCACTGTGAAAGCAGCCAGCAAGATCATCAGTGCCCCTCTGCCCTCTCTCGGACATCTACCAGTCCCACCTCACCCACAGAACCGTCAACATCGCAACATCGTAAGCAACACCTCCCACCCCTCACACTCCTTCTTCAGCCCCCTGCCCTCAGGGAGAAGATACTGGAGCCTCCGGGCCCGCTCCACAAGACTGCTAAACAGCTTTGTTCACCAGGCCATCGGGACCCTGAACTCTGCCCACTTCCCCCCCCCCCCCGCCCCCTGCCCCTGGACCATAACACACTCATCCACACAATAACTCTACCTCAGCTGTTTGCACAGAAAGACTGGCATACCAACAGTAATACATATGCTGCTGTATGTCTCTGCACCTTACTGCAACCATTTGCACAAATGCCATATCTGCTGCTGTCTGTCACTGCAATAGTGATGATGCACAGACCAATCTGTCATTGTCTGCACCTACACTACCACACTGAACTTGCAATTGACCGGTATTACGGCTTACTGTACATCAGATTGCTGTGTTTTTACCTTTATTTTTACTACAGGTAGCATTACTGTACATAGATTGTTGTCGTTGTTTTCCATCCTTATTCCTTCTTGTCTTATATATTGAGCACACCACTAAGAGAGAAAGAAACAGCATTTCATTTCTACTGTATGTCCGGTACATACAGAAGTATTGACAAATAAAAATCTTTGAATCTTTAATCTTTGAAAACCTTTGCCAAATCAAACATGCGGATCATGACAAATGAGACTTTCATAGCGGATCAGTCGAGGCCCGGGTTAACAACGACCACCACCGGTGCTGTTAACCGACAGGGTGCTGGTAGAAATTGGGCTATTGTTGGTCGAAGATCAAGGAGGAGGAGAGGGGGAAGGTGTGTTAGGAGGGAGAGAGAGAAAAGGAAAGGTAGAAATGTGGAGGTGAGAGTAGGGATGTTAAATGTAGGGACTATGACTGGTAAAGGCAGAGAGTTGGCTGATATGATGGAGAGAAGAAAGGTAGATATACTGTGTGTTCAAGAAGCCAGATGGAAGGGAAGCAAGGCTAGGAGCATTGGGGGTGGATTTTAACTGTTCTACCATGGTGCAGATAGGAAGAGAAATGGAGTAGGAGTAATCTTGAAGGAAGAGTATGTGAAGAGTGTTCAGGAGGTAAAGAGGGAGTCAGACAGAATCATGAGTTTGAAGCTAGAAGTCAAAGGCGTGATGTTGAATGTTGTCAGTGCGTATGCCCCACAAGATGGATGTCAGGTAGAAGAGAAAGAGGAATTCTGGAGTAAGTTGGATGAAGTGGTAGAGAGTGTTCCCAGCGGAGAGAGAGTGGTGATTGGAGCAGACTTTAATGGACATGTAGGTGAAGGGAACAGAGGTGATGAGGAGGTCCTGTGTAGGTATGGTCTTAAGGAGAGAAATGTGGAAGGACACATGGTTGTGGATTTTGCTAAAAGGATGGAAATGGCTGTGGTGAACACATACTTCAAGAAGAGAGAGGAAGATAGGGTGACTTACAAGAGTGGAGGAAGGTGCAAATAGGTGGACTATATGTTATGCAGAAGGACAAATCTGAGAGCTATAGGAGACTGCAAAGTGGTAGCAGGGTAGAATGTAGCTAGGCAGCATCAGATGGTAGTCTGTAGGATGACTTTGGAGAGCAAGAAGAGAAAAACAGTGAAGGCAGAGCCAAAGATTAAGTGGGGGAAGTTACAGAAGGAAGAAGGTTGCACAGAGTACAGGAAGGAGTTGATATGGGCTCTGAGTGGTAGGGAAGAATTACCAGATGACTGGGAAAGTACAGCAAAAGTATTGAGGGAAACGGGTAGAAAGGTGTGTGGTATATCCAGTGGACAGAGGAAGGAAGACAAGGAGACTTGGTGGTGAAATGAGGAGGTACAGGAAAGTATTCAAAGGAAGAGGTTAGCAAAGAAAAAGTGGGATAGTCAGGGAGATGAAAAAAGTAGACAGGAGTATTTGGAATCTAGGTGCATGGTAGAGGGGTGGCAAAGGCAAAGGAAAAGGCATATAGTGAGTTGTATGACAGGCTGGACACTAAGGAAGGAGAAAAGGACTTGTATCAATTGGCTAGACAGAGAGATGGAGCTGGAAAGGATGTACAACAGGTTAGGTTGATTAAGGACAGAAATGGTAATGTACTAACAAATGAGGAGAGTGTTGAGAAGGAGGAAGAAGAACTTTGAAGAGCTGATGAATAAAGAAAATGAGAGAGAGAGAGAGAGATTTTTGATTTTTCAACACACCTTTATTGTCACAAATTCAACAGAAAAACACAACAACTAAAACAACTAAAAGAAGCAATGGAAAAGAAAAATGACTCACTGACAAGAAATCAAAGACACAAGTGACCAAACCAGGAAAACTAAAACAAAAAACTTGCTTCTTACATCAGGATTATACCATAGGTAATTTTCCCCTCCTTAACACAACACAGGATGTGCTTAAAGCACCACATAGCCTCAAAGGTTTCAACATTTTGCATCAGATGATAGTAATTGTAATCAATCATTATTCGAGCCTTAATCATGCCAACCAGCATGTCTTTTACATTACAATCCAGTATTTGTTCAATTTTTCTTTTCCTACTAACATAAATAGCCATTTTAGCCTGACCCAGGATGAAATTTAAAAGTTCACTCTTTTTCTTAGTTCTCTGCCTATATGGAAAACCCAAGATAAAAATCTGCAGGGAAAAGACTTCTCCAAACAGATAAAACAGCTTCCCCAAAAAAACAAACAACAAATGCAGTCTGTTACAGTCCAGAAAACAATGAAACACAGTCTCTTTCTGAGGACAAAAAGGACAAACCTCAACAACATTTGGGTTTAAAATGGAGATAAAAGCATTTACAGCCACAACACCATGTAAAACTCGCCATTGTAGGTCTCCAACCTTCTTAGTTAATGGTGGTTTATAGAGTGCTCTCCAGGCAGGCCTCACCTCTGAACCCAAACCCAAGTGTTTCCTCCATGGTGTATCAGCTCGACCTTTTAACTTATTTACATTTAAAACTTTCACCAAAAGTCCATACATTTGACTTCCGGTTATGGCTGCCACGTAGGACGGACGTGTCTCGCTCTGCTCTGCTCCTGGAGAAAAAAAATCGGCAAATAACTCTCTCATTTGGGACAGAACGTATCTCAGCATTTGGGCGAGGATATGTCGGCGAAGCCTAAGGCTGGAAAACCAGGAAAAGGAAAAAGCGAGCCGCCGAAACAGTCCAAATTAACGGACTTTCAGGTCTGTGACGCAGCAAACAAAACTCCATATATGGCGGAGGAGGCTGGCAACGGTGCGATGTCTGCGTGGGGAGGCGCAGATGCGCTGATGGCTGCCATGAGTTCAATGAGAGCGGACTTTTCCTCTAGATTTGATGGGATTATGACAGCGTTGGAAGGAATAAGAAAGGAATTGGGTGACTGTGTAGAACGAACGGCGCAGATGGAGCTCCGTCTCGCTAGTGCTGAAGATGACGTCACCCATCTTCAATTAAAGGTGCGCACTTTGGAAAAAAAAAAAAATCTCTGGAAGATAATATTTTGGATTTGGAATCTCGGTCGAGACAGAATAATTTGAGGCTGGTGGGTCTTCCAGAGGAATCAGAAGGTCGGGACGTATGTTCCTTTCTGGAAAAGTGGATTCCGGAGGTGCTGGGCAGCGAGGAGTTGCAATCAGCAGTGGTTCTGGAAAAAGCACATCGCATTGGCCCACGGAGAGATAAGGGACCGCCGAGGACCTTAATTATGAAGTTTCTTAGCAACAGAGACAGGATGAAGATCTTCAACGCTGCACGTGCTAAAGGAGAGATTAAACACCAGGACCAGCAGGTGCGGTTCTACCCAGATTTGGCCACAGGAATCCAGCAATTGAGGAAGCAGTTTGATCCCGTACGTAAGGAGCTGCGCAACCTTGGGATTCGTCATGGTGTAATCTATCCTGCGAGACTGCTGACCACGTATGAGGGCAGAACCCACATCTTCAAGACCCCAGAGGAGGCGCAGGAGTTCATCAAGAAGATCAAAGAAGAAGAAGAGACTGGTGGGAGCTAAGCATGAACAAAATATAAGGTAGAATAATTAAGCATTTGCACAGGCATCTGACTGACTTGAAGTAAATAGTAAGTTTACAAAATATAGATTGTATTATATATTAAAAAAACAAAACAAAAACAAAACAAACAAAAAAAAAAAACTATGATGTACAAAGTTGTTAAAAATTTTGGAGTTAAGTTGGAAAACTACAGAGGAGAGTTAATGTTACGTCATTAAAAGCAGTAGAGTTAGGGTGATTGGGAGGATGAAGAAGGAGTGGCTTAGGCTGTTCCCTGTGGGTGTGGAACGGTCGATGGCTATATCAGGAGACAGAATTTTTCTTTTGATTTTGGGGGGTTTGCCACAAGTGTGGGAAGGGGAAATTTGTTTGTGTGTAGTTTGTAGGATGAATGTTCAACCACTCATGTTTTTGCTTCTCTGTATGAGCATGTTTACACTGCAAGGTAATCCCAAACTCTCTATTGATCATGGACCAAAGTGTTAATCTTAATTTAACTTCATGGAATTGCAGAGGTCTACAAAATTTAAAAAAACTTAAACAAGTTATGAATAAAATAAAGGACATGGGTTCAAGAATTGTGTTTTTACAAGAAACTCATCTGATAGAGGAGGATGTTAAAAGAATTAGGAGTAGATGGCAGGGAAGTGTATTCACCTCTTCATTTTCATCCCGAGCCAGGGGAGTTATGACTCTCATACATAAATCAGTTCCTTTTCAAGTGAAAAATGTAATTGGAGACAAATTTGGAAGATATGTAATCATTCAAGGTTCTTTGCTATTAGAAAATATAAATCTTGTGAACTTATATGGTCCCAATATAGATGATCAGAAGTTCTTTGCTAATTTATTTCTCATCTTATCATCACTTACAGGGCAACATATAATAGCAGGGGATTTTAATTGTACATTGAATCCAGGTGTGGATAGATCAACAGGACTGGATTGTACGCACATTGGATGTAGGATGACTATTAATCATTTTATGAAAGAATTGAGATTGTTAGATATATGGAGAGAAATGAAACCACAAGTTAAAGCCTATTCTTGTTATTCCAGTACCTACAAGACATTCTCACGTATTGATTATTTTTTGATTTCCACAGAATTAAGGTCCAAGAATCAAAACTGCTTTTATGATAACATCGTGATCTCTGATCATGCACCCTGTTGTCTAATATATGTAGATAAAAAATTGACAAAGGAATCAGGCAGATGGCAATTTCAGCATAAATGGCTTCAGGATGAGGAATTTGTCAAGTATATAGAAAAACAGATAGACGAGTTCTTTGACATCAATACTACACAAACATCAGCATGTGTAAAGTGGGAGGCTTTCAAAGCTTTTATTAGGGGACATATTATTAGTTATACAGGATCAAAATCTAAGAAGACTCGAGAGGAGAGAGCTAAATTGGAACATAAAATAAAAAGTCTTCAGGAAAAAGTGTATGCAGGAAGAGATCCAAGGTTGGAGAATGAATTACTGATTTTGAGAGCTGAATATGACAAAAAATCAGCGAATAGAGCTGCCTCGAGTCTTCTAAGATTGAAACAATCTTTTTATGAACAAGGTGAAAAATCAGGAAAATTATTAGCATGGCAGATTAAACAATTGGAAATTAAAACACCAATAACCAGTATTATAAGTAACGGACAGGTAGTTATAGATCCTTTAGAAATTAATAGAGCCTTTAGAGATTACTATGAAAAATTATATGATACCAAAAATGAACCTGATTTAACAAAACTAAATGGGTTTTTGAACAAACTATCTATACCGTGTATTCCAAATGAAAACAGGGAGATATTGGAGTCTAAAATTAGTCAAGAAGAAGTTGGGCTAGCCATTGATAATATGAAATCAGGAAAAAGTGCAGGACCAGATGGTCTTCCAGTTGACCTTTATAAAAAATTTAAGAATAAATTAATAAAACCTTTTTTGGAAATGGTTTTAGAAGCATTTCAAAATAATAATTTACCATCATACATAAATAATGCCTTAATTATACTGCTCCCAAAACCAGGTAAGCCCTCTAATAAATGTGAAAATATGAGACCAATAAGCCTATTAAACGCCGACCTTAAGATAATCTGTAAAATTTTAGCAAGACGAATACAAGAAATTTTACCAAATATTATTAATCGAGATCAGAATGGCTTTATAAAGGGTAGACAAGGCTTCCATAATGTAAGAAGACTATTTAATATTATTTATTTTAATAAAGAAGCACCGGATACAGCTCTCCTATCATTGGACGCCGAAAAGGCCTTTGATAGAGTTGAATGGCCCTTTCTTTTTGAAGTCCTACAAAGGTTTGGACTTGGAAATAATTTCATAAAATGGGTTCAAATAATATACAATAATGCTACAGCAGAAATCCTAACAAATAACAATATTTCAAAACCAATAAAAATCAATAGAGGATATCGACAAGGCTGTCCACTTTCACCTTTACTGTTTACTATGGCAATTGAACCTTTAGCGATAGCGATACGTTTACATTCACAAATATATGGAATTAAAGTTGGACCAACAGAACATAAAATCTCCCTGTACGCCGATGATATAATTTTGTTTATGTCGAATCTAAAAAAATCAATTCCAACCTTGTTGAATTTAATAAAGAATTTTGGGGAAATATCAGGATATAAAATAAATAAAACTAAATCTTCAATATTAATGCTAAATGAGACCCAGAGAAATTACCCAGCCCCTGAGGTAAATCAATTCAATGTTGTAAATCAGTTTAAATATTTAGGAATCCAAATTATGCCTAAGCTAGAATCAGTCGCCAGTGTCAACTATGAAGCCTTAATGTCAGATATCAATGAGTTAACTCAGAGATGGATGTCACTACCAATGTCGATGATCGGGAGAATCAATATACTTAAAAGTAATATTTTACCTAAAATACTTTATTTATTTCAATACATTCCCTTATCACCACCTTTAGATCTATTCTCAAGAATAAAAAAAAAGTTAGTGGAATTTATATGGAACAACAGGAGGGCTAGATTACGTTTGTCTTTATTATATTTACCATTTGATCGTGGAGGTCTGAAATGTCCAAATTTTATGTTGTATTATTGGTCGGCACAACTGAGGTCTATGACATATTATTTTTCATCAAATGATCTCCCTCACTGGACTGAAATGGAATCATACAATTTACCTTTACCTCTTCCCATATTCATATACTCAGATTCGGCAAAAAAATTACAAAAACAAGTTAAAAATCCATTTGTAAAGCATATGATCAAAATATGGTGTGAAGCTAAAAACTATTTAAAAGAACCACAGTTATTGTCACAATTTAGTCCAATATGGGGTAATCAATATTTTAAACCAGGGAGAGCGGACGCTGTATTTAAAGTATGGAATTTAAAAGGGATACAAAAGATTCAGGATTTATATTTGCCATGTGCAGACAACATAATGTCTTTTGAAGAGCTGAGGATCAAATTTAATCTCAATAGAACACATTTTTTTAAATATCTTCAACTTAGAAACTTTATTCGATCAAATCAAAATAAAGCTCTCACTCGACCTATTTATTCATCCTTGGAAAAAATGATGATGAAAGATAGTAAAAGAAAGGGTATTATTTCAGAGTTTTATAACTCATTGACACTATCTTCAAGTGAAAATTCACTGAAAAGATTAAACTACTGGAAAGAAGATCTGCAAATTGAAATTTCAGAGGAACAATGGGAATTGGCTTGTACAGAAGCTCAAACCAAATCAATAAATGCATGCCTTAAATTGATACATTTCAAATGGTTAATGCGGATGTATGTTACACCGGAGGAGTTAAATAGATATAACAAAAATATACCAGATACATGCACAAAATGCATGGAAAGTAAAGGAACCCTATTTCATTGTTTATGGGAATGTAGATTAATAAGAATGTTTTGGGAAGAGGTGAGGGTAACAATTGAAAAAATAATCTCAAAACAAATCATATTGAATCCTAAACTGTTTTTGTTGGGTCTGTACCCAGAAAAGCATAATTTTAATAAAAGTGAAAGAACATTCATAGACCTCAGTTTGCTTAATGCCAAAAAATGTATTGCACTATTATGGAAAAAGACTCATAGACCAGATGTGACTCAGTGGTTAAGACAGATGTTAACAAACCTTCCATTAGAAAGAATAACATATATACTGAAATCAAAGGAAATTGTGTTTGAGAATATATGGAGACCTTTTATTGATTATGTAAAAAATTTAAACATAACTCTTGAAGAAGAAGGTGAATGATGTGTGTGGACCTTGTAAATTCCAAACTGGTGAACATAATATGTATACTTATGTATTGGATTGTCTAGACTAAACAGAGGAGCATTGTTGAAGACTTGATTTTGTTGGTGGTTGTTGGTGTTTTTAGTGCATTTTTTTTTTTGTAGTACTTTAGTGTTAGTGTTTGATTGTTTGTATCATGTTTGTTAAAAAAAAAAAAAAGGTTCAATAAAGATATTGTGGAAAAAAAAAAGTCCATACATTTTTTTACCCGGAGAGTCACAAATGTTAATGTGTTCAGAGTTTAAAAACACACCAGTGCCATCTTTAAAATCAGGAGATAAAACACTAAAAGGAAAAGGTTCATCAGCAGTTTGCACAGAGTTTTCGCAGTGTAAAACAATAGCAGAGTGTTCTTCTGCGGACAGGCAGTCTCTCCAATCTTTCAACAAGTTCATTATAACTCTGACTGAAGAAACGCCAAGAGCCGAGCACAGGGCAACAGCATTGTCCAAGTTAGGACCACATAAATTCACCAAATGTCCCAGCGTTGTAACCTTTGCAGAAATGAACTTTTTTAAAACAGAAGGTCCTAAAACATTGCCCACATCAAAACGGGTCCCGAACACAAGTGGTTCCTTTAAAAGCCAGAAAGGCGACAAGGAAGCCTGGGGAGAGTTCTTTTTAAAAAGTCCCCAGATTTTAAAAGCACTTTGGTAAAACTGGGGAAGTTCTGGGAGTTTTTGGCCCTTTAAATCCATTAAAAGCAGCGACTCCTCTAGTCCAAGCCCTCCACAGCGAGCCAGGACAGCCCTGGCAATAGGTCTCCACACAAGGTCAAGGGGGCCACTCAGCAGTCGCTGAATGAACTGCAGGCGAAAGACAGCCCCTCTGCTGGCCAGATGGATGAGCCCTTGACCACCTTCTTCCCTCGGTAAAAACAGAATGCTCTGTGGAACCCAGTGAAGACGGTCCCAGAAAAAGTCCACGACTATAGATTGCGCTCTGGCCAGCAAATTAGGTGGAGGGTCCAGACAAGACAGTCGATGCCACAGCATTGAAGCAATCAAGTTGTTGATAATTAAAACATGACCTCTGAAGGACAAGTTTGGCAGAATCCATTTCCATTTTTTTAGTCTTCCTTCAGTTTTTTCTAAAAAACACTCCCAATTTTTCTCAGTAAAAGTCTGATTTCCTAAAAACACACCAAGATATTTAAAACCACCTTGTGTCCACGAAAGGCCACCAGGTAGGGCAATTTTTTGTGGTCTCCCCCCTACCACAACAGCTTCACTCTTACCCCAATTCACTCTCGCTGAGGAGCATTCACCAAAAAGATTAACAGTTCTTAAAAGGTAGTCTATATCATTTTGATTTCTTGTAAAAACAACAACATCATCAGCATAGGCAGACACTTTAAAAACAGAGTCAGAGTTGGGGATTTTAAAACCAGTGAGGCCTTGCCTTAGTTTACAAAGGAGGGGCTCGATGGCAAGAGAGTACAGCATACCTGAGAGGGGGCAGCCCTGTCGGACACCCCTCTCAACTTTGAAAGGAGCACTCAAACCACCATTAATCTTAAGAATACTCTCAATGTCTCTATACAAAGCCTGGATCTTGGCGATGAACCCTGAGCTGAAACCAAAGGCCTCTAGTGTCTGCCACAGGTATGGATGTTCAACTCGGTCAAACGCCTTTTCTTGGTCTATTGAAATAAGACCAAGTTCCTTGACCAATGAGCTGGAGAGGTCCAAAACATCACGAATTAAAAAAATGTTGTCTGTAACCAACCTACCAGGTACACAGTAGGTCTGGTCTACATGTATGACCTGCTCCATCACCTTCCTCAGCCTGGTAGCCAACACTTTGGAGAGAATTTTATAGTCAGTACAGAGGAGGGCCACCGGACGCCAGTTTTTAATGTCTTTCAAGTCACCTTTCTTGGGAAGGAGGGTGAGGACTGCTCTCCTACAACTTAGGGGCAGGTGACCCTTCTGCAGACTGTCAGACAGTACTTCCAGCAAGTCCTCACAGATCTCAGAGCAGAACGCCTTGTAGAACTCCGATGGTAGACCATCTATCCCTGGGGCTTTTCCACACTGAAGAGACTGGACAGCCACTGCTAATTCTTGCAGAGTGATCCCGCTCTCCAGCTCCGCATTCATGCTAGCCATCACTTTTGGCAAATCCGTCAAAAAATGACTCAGCACATGTGGATTCTCAACAAATTCTTTCTTAAAAAGATCTTTGTAGAAAGCAGCTGCAAAGCGACAGATCTCCGCAGACTCATGGATTAGCCGCCCGCCCTCGGAGCTGAGATAGTGGATCATCCTCCTCTGACCATTCTTCCTCTCCAAACCAAAGAAAAAATGAGATGGAGCGTCCATTAGTGCGATGTTCTGGAACCTACTGCGTACTACAGCGCCCCTGGCGGCCACACCCAGTAGGTCAGTTAAAACAGACTTTTTCCATTGAGGGCCTCAAAATGTCCTCTTTCTCCTGTGGAGCCTGCCAAAGACTGCAGCTCCACTACTTCTCTCACCAGGTCCCTGACAGACCTGGCCAAGTCTCCAGAGACATTGCGAGTATACTGTAGGCACAGATTCTTTATTTGGCTCTTCCCTACATCCCACCACTGCTGCAAAGAACTAAAACTTGATTTTGTTAATTTAAAATTACTCCAAAAAACATAAAAGCAGTTTTAAAACTGTTATCCGATAAAAGTGATGTGTTAAAATGCCAGTATGCACTACTGCACTTTATATTCTTGATAAAAACACAACACTGAACCAGAAAGTGATTTGTAAAGCCAACAGGGACTATAAAAGCACTTTTAAAAATGCTAAAATGGTGCTTAAAACTGTAAACCCTATCCAGTCTAGCTAAGGACAGAATATTGTCCTTTCTATGGCTCCATGTGTATTGTCTAGCCTTGACATGAAAATTCCTCCACACATCACACAGATCATGAGCTTCTATGAGACCTTTTAAACTTTTCTTGGATGCAGCATGTGGCTCTGGGTGATTCCTATCCATAAGAGGATTTTCTGTGCAATTAAAATCACCTCCCACAAATAAAAAAGTCATCATTACTGCAACTTTTGATCGTGTCATCTAAAATATTTAAAAAGGCCAATCTTTCTGTGCCTACGGTTGGAGCATACACATTTATAAAGACAACTTTCACATTCTCAAAAACAGCTCGAACTTTTAAAATGTGGCCTGCAATTATCTCATCAATGTCATAAGAAAGTGGAATAAAATCTCGAGAAAATAAAATACCCACTCCACCACTGTTGCTGCTTTTATGACTAAGAATAATTTCCCCTTGAAATTCCCTCCTCCAGTCAGCAGCATTGTCCTCAGAACTATGAGTCTCCTGAACAAACAGAACATTAATTTTCTTGCATTCTGCAAGAGTAAAAACACACGCTCGCTTGGACATTTCTCTTGCTCCATTGATGTTGAGTGTGCCAAAATTAAAACTACACATGTATATAAGAGGGCAAAGCCAATACAAAAACAGAAAAGAAAGAATGAGCGATAAAAGACTAATCATCCTGGGCAATTTGGTTCTTAACTTTTAGCACAAGCTTTTTTAGTCTGTAGACCTCCTGATCAGTGAAACTTTCCTGCTCAAGCTCTCCCCTATTTTTCATGTAGGCCCGAGCAGAGTCAACAAAACATTTTAGATCGGGGAAGAAGCTTTCAACTTTAACCAGTCTGGATCCCTTAGTGTCCTGCAAAAACTTCTGTATTTTTGTGAAGGGGTAAATGCCTCCACTGGCCACATCATCACTGCTTTTACCATCACTCTCTATCTCAGACCCAACATAAGAATCTGGCTGAGATAGAGAAACCTCAGAACTGTCTTTGACAACCCTTTTTACTTTGCTCCTCAGCTGTTTGGTTTCCAAATTCTTCGCTTGATGGAGATTTTACATAAATCTTCATCTATTTCGATGTCATCCTCATCCTCCAACACTGACTCAGCCACCCTGGTAGCTGTCTCTTCTTGTCTTTCACTCACCCTGTGCTGTGCTTTTATATTCATTTTTCTAGTCCCACCATCTACCTGGGCCTCATTTGGCTCATCTGCCTGACCCTCAGCGTGATCCCTCTCGGTAATCTCACCCTTGTCCACAATGTTGGTCTGTGCAGCAGCCCTGCGATGTGCTTTAACTTTAGCTGCTGTTTTATTTATGATTGACAGGCTGGCTGCTGAGGGCGGCAAAGCCGCCCCGCCGTCAGACGGCCTCGCGGCCTCGGCCGAAGCGCCGCCGCTTGATGGCCCCGCGGCCTCGGCCGAAGCGCCGCCGCTTGATGGCCCCGCGGCCTTGGCCGAAGCGCCTGACGGCGCAGTAGCGCCATCAGCCTCGGAGAGCAGCAAAGCCGCTCCGTCACCAGACGGCCCCGAGGCCGCACTAGCGGCCTCCCCCGAGTAATCACCCCCCACTCCCTGAGGGCACGATCGAATCAAGTGTCCCTCCATTCCGCAGCCGAAACACTTCATATTGTCAGAGGTGACGTGGATGGTATAATCAAAGCCGTCAATCCGGTATTTAAATACGAGGTTGAGGCTTTCCTTGCTATTCTTTAAAATCATGAGCACCTGTCGCCTAAAAGACATGACATGCTTTAAACGCGGGGACTTACAACCGAGAGGGATGTGCTTAATCGGGGACAAAAGCTGCCCGTGTCTCGACAGCTCCTTCTCCAACAGCTCATTCTTTAAAAATGGTGGGACATTCGAGATCGTAATTCTCTTCACGGGATTTACCAGAGACAGAACAGGAACCAGTGTGTCTTTAATCACAACCCCGCTCTCCACTACCTGGTTAACTTTTTCAACACTATCAAGGAAAATTACCACGGCACTATTCATTCTCGAAGCTGATCTAATGCTTTCATAACCGACCAGCTCCCCCACAGCCAGACTAACATTCCTCCACTGAGCAGCTGACAGCCGGTGTCAGTTTGACAGCATGCTGGCGTGTCAGCTTCTCAAACCCGGAGCCTCACTCCAAAACCATGCTGACTAACTAACTAACTAACTAACCTGCACTTATATAGCGCTTTTCTAGTCACAAAGACCACTCAAAGCGCTTTCATTAATACTAACCCTCTATTCTAAGGGCCTATAGGAAACAGATATCTAGGGACAATTTAGAACAGCCAATTAACCTAACATGCATGTTTTTGGCATGTGGGAGGAAACCGGAGAAATCCCGGAGTAAACCCACGCAACACGGGGAGAACATGCACCAGCAGAGCTGGCAGCAGAAACCCCCCTCCCAAAACGCCTACCCCACCCCAGCTACAGAAAACAGCAAAAATTAAGATTATTTAACAAAAAAACACCTTAAACACAAAAAGATTGAGAAAAGTTTGAAATAATTCACTCACACTGTCACACGCTCTCAGCTCGCACTCACGACCACACCCACTCAGAGAGAGAGAGAGAGAGAGAGAGAGAGAGAGAGAGAGAGAGAGATTTTTGATTTTTAAAAGATCTTTAATAAACACACTTGTCCATCATTCAATACAATTTCTATGCCATGCTATATTACACAGAAAATTATTCCCCCAAAAAACGCCCAAACAAAAGCTGCCCATCACGAACTAAACAGAGGACATCCTCCAGGGACCAGAGGGTCCTAAAACCTTCCACATCCCCATTCACCATAAAAAACTGAAAGTCCAGTCTGATTCTGGCTTTAAGTAGCCTCACAAATAAGATTTTGACATCAACATCATTCTCAACAATCTCAAGTTTTCTCCTCCGGCTTACATAGATAGCCAACTTTGCCTGCCCTAAAACAAAGTTCAGTAGTTGACACTTCTGCTTAAAACGACGATTGTACATAAAACCACAAATGAAAACCTGCTTAGAGAAAACTTCCTTAAAAATGTGAAAAAGTTCTGTGAGAAGTTCAAAGAGACCGCTCAGATGCTGACACTCAGTAAAACAATGAATGTTCCCTAGAGGAACAGAAAACACACTGATCACTGACACTGCTGTTAATCACAGAAACAAAAGCATTGACAGCTATAATGCCATGCAGGACCCTCCACTGTAAGTCTCCATGCCTCTTAGGGAGAGGGGCTTTATAAAGAGCCTTCCAGGCAGGCCGATGCCCTTTTCCTAGTCTAAAATAGGCTCTCCATGGAGTGTCCACACAGGTGTTCAATCTGTCCTTGTTGAGTGCCATCACCACCAGTCTGTAGAGTGCCATACCACTGGCTCCTCCAAAGTCCACACCAGTGGGAGCACAGAATGCCAGTAAGGAGCAAGGAGAGACGTCAAAGTCCATATAAAGTGTGAGAGAGGGAAAAGGGTCCGTGCTTTCTGGCTGCAGCGTGCCATTGCTAAAGTCCATGAGTAGGGAGCGTTCAAGTCCATGAAGCTCCTGTTTCCAGTGTGCAAGAAGACCATCGATGAAACGATTTGATCTGACACCAAGATGAGCTGCTAAAGCTGAGGCGTTGTTGAGGCCAGGACCAGCCAGTTCCACCACTTGCTTCAGAGTGAGAACATTCCTGGAACACAGCCTATCAAGGAAGGTCCTTCCAACTCCCGGCAGGACACCAAGGCGACCACCAAAAACCAGCGGCTCCCTCAACAACCAGTGGAGGGAATCATGGCCCTCTTTGTTTTTTAAAAAGAGTCCATACTGAAAAGAGACTGCGGTAAAAACTGGGTAAAGACAGTGCACTAGAGTTCTTAAAATCCATTAAAAACACAGGGAGGTCTAGCCCAAGCCCAAGGACTCTCTGTAAAATAACACAGGCCAAAGGCCTCCATACCAGGTCCTGGGGGCCCGTCAGCAGTCTCTGTATGAAAGTCAGTCTAAAAGCAGCACCTCTACTAGCTAAATGAACCGCTCCTTGCCCCCCTTCCTCTTTGGGAAGAAATAACAGGGCTTGAGGGACCCAGTGGAGTCCCCCCCCCAAAAAAAAAGTCCACCATAACAGACTGAATTTTTGACAACAAACCAGCAGGGGGGGTCCATGCACATGAGGCGGTGCCACAGGGATGAGGAAACAAGATTATTTAAAATGAGCACTCTTCCTAGGCGCCGCCCCATGCATCTACATTGGTGTGAAGGGAATTAACTAACTTAACTCTTCCTCTAAAAGATATTTTTGGCATTAGCCACTTCCACTTGTTTAGTCTCCCGTTGATTTTCTCTATGACGCCGTCCCAATTTTTTTGCTCAAACTGTTGATTTCCAATAAAGACACCAAGATACTTAAACCCTCCTTTTTTCCAAATCAGCCCACCAGGCAGCGTAAGCTGATTTTCTAGTTTCTCCCCCACCATCAGAGCCTCGCTTTTTCCCCAGTTTATTTTTGCAGAAGAAAGTTGGCCAAAAAGATTAACACTCCTAACCAAAACGTCAATGTCACTCTGCTTGTTCAGCAGAATGACTACATCATCTGCATAGGCCGACAGCTTGAACGTGGTGTCACAGCCAGGAAAAGTGACTCCTGACAGGTTCCTTCTCAGGCAGTGAAGCAAAGGCTCTATGGCAAGGGAGTGCAGCATCCCTGACAGAGGGCAGCCCTGCCGAACCCCCTCTGGACTTTTAAAGGGGCAGACAGGCCCCCATTTATCTTCAGCACACTCTCAATGTCACTGTACAAGGCCCGTATCCTGGCTATGAAGCCTGGGCTGAACCCAAAAGTTGCTAAAACTGTCCATAAATATTGGTGTTCAACCCGGTCAAAAGCCTTTTCCTGGTCAATCGAAATCAAACCAGTTTCCACCACCAATGAACCAGAGACCTCCAAAACACCCCGAATTAAAGTGACGTTGTCACTAATCAGCCTGCCAGGCACACAGTAAGTCTGGTCTACATGAATGAGCTCACTCATCACCTTTCTCAGTCTTCGGGCCAGAGCTTTTGAAAGAATCTTATAGTCCGTGCAGAGCAGAGAGACTGGCCTCCAGTTCTTTAGGCTCTGTAGGTCCCCTTTTTTCGGCAACAGTGTGATGATGGTCCTCCTGCAGGTTGTGGGTAGGGTCCCCCTTTTCAAGCTATCTTGGAGAACCTCCAGCAGGTCTGGACCAAGCAGGGGCCAGAATTCCTTAAAAAAGTCCACAGAGAGACCATCTATGCCTGGTGATTTTCCATTCTGGAGGCTCATTAGCGCCGTATGCAGCTCAGACAGAGACAGTGGAGCATCCAAGCCGGCAACAAGGTCCTCTGAGAGCACTGGAAGACCATCAAGGAAAACCTGGCCCAGTGACGTGTCCTCCCTCCACTCTGCTCTAAACAATTCACTGTAGAAACTAGCAGCATATTTCCTGATCTCTGCTGCTGTGGAGATTGTTCTCCCGTCATCGTCCAACAAGGAGTGAATGAGTTTTCTCTGTCCATTCTTCCCCTCCAGTCCAAAAAAGTACTGGGAGGGCGAGTCCATCAGAGCTACATCCATGTAGCGCGAGCGGACCAGAGCACCTTGTGCGGTGACCCCTAGCAAGCTAGCCAAGGCTGACCTTTTTGACTTAAGAACCTCTAAGTGCTCTTGTTTTCCTGTAGAACTGAGCAACTCCTCTAGCTCTACCACCTCAGTCTCCAGAACTTTCAAGGATTGGGTCAAGCTACGAGTGACATTTCGAGTGTACTGCTGGCAGAGTTGTTTTATCTGTGCCTTACCAAAATCCCACCACATTTGGAGAGAACTAAAAGAGGATTTTTGTTCCCTGTGCAACTTCCATACATCATGAAAAACTCCTTTAAAAAAACACATCATTTAAAAGTGTATTATTAAAATGCCAAAAAGCACTCTTACACTTTACATTTTCAATAAACACAGAACAAAACAGCAGACAGTGATCAGTGAAACCAACAGGACAGATACAACTATTTTTAAAAACACTCATTTGATGTTTAAACCCATAAAAATGGTCTAACCTTGCCATAGATAAAAGGTTATCTTTAGCATGGCTCCAGGTGTACTGCCTCTGGTCCCCATGATGTGATCTCCACACATCGGCCATTTCATGTGTCTTCACCAGTTCCCTCAGCCTATTGGCAGATGCAGGGTGAGGCTCCTGATGGTTCCTGTCTAGTCTGTGGTTTAATGTACAGTTAAAATCACCCCCCAGAAATAAAAAAAACTATTTGGATTACAGGATCTAACCGTATCTGATAGCACATCAAAGACCCTGATCCTCTCTGCTCTCTGTGTTGGCACATACACGTTTATAAAAACCAAGTTCACGTTTTCAAACTGTACCTTTAGTAAGAGTACATGTCCTTTCACCACCTCTTCTACCTCATAAGAGACAGGCACACAACCCCTAGAGAAAAGTACAGCCACCCCTCCACTGTTATTGGATTTGTAGCTAAAAAAAAAAAAATGCAGCCATCCCATTCTTTTCTCCACTGGCTCTCAATGTCTACAGTGCTGTGAGTCTCCTGGAGCATCAGCACATCAAGTTTCTTTAATTAAAAAGCTTGTATAAAGAGGCCCTTTTTACATCATCTCTGGCCCCATTTATATTAAGAGTGCCAATTCTAAGGTGGGGCATTAAGATAAGATAAGATAAGCCTTTATTAGTCCCACAATGGGGAAATTCCAGGATTGCAACAGCACAGGGATAGCAACACTCAGAGCAACAATCAGAAGGCAAGAAAAAACAAGAACAGCTAGTATACATATGTACGTATTACATATTATGTACATATTAATATACAGTATATATATATATGAATGTGCAGCAGAAAGTCTAAGCTCTCTCTATTAAAAAGGATAAAAATAAGGTACAGTAAAAAAACACACACATAGCATAAAAGGGAAGAAACAAACTAAGAGTCAACATGACTGTAAGTAATTTGTGATTTCAGTTTAACAACCAGTTTCTTTAAACGATATATTTCCTGATCAGTGAAAGTCTCATTCCCATCATTCAGTTTCATAAACTTGCGAGCTGATGCCACGAATAACTCCAGATCTGGAAAGTAATTTTCCACTTTCACAGCTCTGCTCCCCTTAGTCACCTGGAGAAATTTCCTAATCTTGGTAAAACAATAGGAGCTTTGCTCCTCCTGCGTCTGCATCAGTTCAGACTCAGCTCCACTTTCGTCAGAAGTGCTCTCATCCGGTATTTCCAAATTCCCAACCCTACTAGATTTAGCAGAGCTCTGCAAGTTTTCAGCACTTTTTCTTTTTTGTGCAGCTTTAAAAGGATCCTCCTCAACAAAATTACATTCCTGCATTTCTTCGTCAACTGCAACGTTTGTCATGCAGTGTTTACTCTGAGTGTCCGCCACAGCCTCAATCCGCTCCTCCCCCGCCTGCAAAGTCTGTTCATTCACGTTCTTTTGTTTAACTGCACTCATTTCGCCCTCCACCTCTTTACTCCGGGTGACAGGCTCGTCACAATGATCAGAGCTGCCGCCAGACAGAAATTCCCCACCATCACTGTTTGGGGGGGCAACTACCACGCCCGCCGCGGCCGCCCCAGCAGAAGCGGACGCGGACGCGGCCGCCCCAGCAGAAGCGGACGCGGACGCGGACGCCCCAGCAGAAGCGGACGCCACAGCGGCATCCGCCGCACCACATGTAGTGCTACCCTCCGGACCACCAGAAACAGCGGCGTCACCTTTCTTACTGCCAGTGTTCTTTGTGTTCACCTTTTCAAGACATGATCTAATGAGATGGCCTTCTGCACCACACGCAAAACACTTCATGGTTTCAGATGTTGCAAAGACTAAGTAGCTAAAGCCCTCAATCCTGAAGTTAAAAGACACGTTCAGTTCAGCAGAGCTGTCTTTTAACACCATGAAACACTGCCTCCTGTGACACACGACATGCTTCAGCAGGGCTGATTTACTGCCCAGAGAGACCATTCTGATGGGGGAAACAACTTGGCCAAAACGGGACAACTCTCTTATCAGCTGATCATTTTAAATGAAAGGAGGAGCGTTAGAGATGGTGATCCTCCTAGAAGGGTTCACCAGTGGTAGAACAGGAGTAAAAGTGTCATTTATGACCACTCCCTGTTCCACCACCTGATCAGCTTTTTCAGTTGAATCCAGAAAGATGACAATTGCACTGTTCATCCTCGATGCTGATTTTATACTGTCATGCCCAACCACCTGTCCTACAGCGAGGCCGGCCTCCTCCACAGAACAGGGAACTGTCGGGAGGATTCTCACGCCATGCAGCCGGGTCAAGCACTTGAACTCCACACCACCGTCAAACACCGGCATGATGCCGGCCGGGAAAAACGGGCAGCAGAAGCTACCGTTCCCCGAAACACTCACACCAACACTCACACCCCAGCACACACACACTCAAACTGCTATATACTAAACACACACACCTCAACACACACGATAGAGAAAAGTTAGAAAAAAACAAAGTTTAGAGTACTCACTCACACCACTCCACACCCCTGCTCCCACAAATGCTCACACATGCGCACGAGAGAGAGAGAGAGAGAGAGAGAGAGAGAGAGAGAGAGGAGGATGGATGAAGGAAAGATGGTGAACAAGGTAGTCCCAAGGATTAGCAAGGCAGAAGTGAGGGCAGCTTTTAAGAGGATGAAGAATGGAAAGGCGGTTGGTCCAGATGACATACCTGTGGAGGTATGGAGATGTTTAGGAGAGATGGCTGTGGACCTTTTAACCAGATTGTTTAACACAATCTTGGAGAGTGAGAGGATGCCTGAGGAGTGGAGAAGAAGTGTTTTGGTACCAATTTTCAAGAACAAAGGTGATGCTCAGAGCTGTAGTAACTACAGAGGCATAAAGTTGATCAGCCACACTATAGGGCCTTTTCCACTAGCACGCTTTAGCGCGACACGGGACGGCTCAGCATGCTTTGTACGCTTTTCCACAAGCCCCAACACGGTTTAACAGCCGTGATTCTCAGCCCCGCTGAAGGGCAGGGTACAGCAGTGCTGAGCTGTGCCGTGTTGTGACGTTAACAGACTGGTCGCCACTGATTGGTCAGGTCGTAACCGGCGCTGATTGGTCAGGTTGTAACCGCCCCTCTCCTCCTCCTCTTCTACCAAATCTTCACGACCTTCTCAATTAAGTTTTTGGAAAAAAAAAAAAAAAAAAAGAATCTTCACGACCTACTCAGCACGCAACCACTGTTGGCGGTTCCTTTTCAGTGTATTGCTGTGCTATTTTTCATTTATTCTCTATCAAAAATGGCTTCGCGTAATAAGGGTGTTCCATGGAGCAGTAAGGAGCTGCAGTGTCTGCTCACTGCATTGTCAGACGAATGTATTCAGCGCGAGTTAGACGGAGCCGCCCGGAATGAAAAAATATACCGGGAGGTCTCGACATCGGAGTCCTTTAACGGTGAGTTTTAATTTTTTTTTATTGTGCGTTTTTTCGCAAATATATTCGGTAAGACGCTCAGTTTATTTATGCAATAAAAAAGCTGTTCATTTGTGGATGATGATCACTGCTTTATTGCGGCACAATGCGGACTAAAGCTTTTATTGTAATTATTCATGTGAACAATACGCTGAAATAAGCTTATGTATTCTTGTTAAAAACTATTGTCTTTTCTGTATATATTTCGTGCTGTATTTTATTGTGTGCATTTTCCTTGTAGAATCATCCCACGCGTCCGCCGCGACAGCCCGTCCGGATTATTCAACCGAGCCTTCCTGACCCACAGCTGGCAGAGACGGATTAATTCTACCGAGCCTCAGCACTCAGTGGTCGGCGTGTATAAAATGTCGATTAACCTTCATGTTGTGTTGCAAAGTTTTTTTTTATTTTAATATTTTGTATATAATAAAATGGAATTGTTTTGGAAAGTGTGGTTTGTCTGTTATAACACTGAATTATAAAACAGTATAATTACATAGAAATTCCATTGCCTAGTCTGATCAAAATGATACTGAGGGTTAACCATTGTAAAGGTAATGTAATTTTTAACTAGACCAAAAAAGAAATCTTTTTGTACGCTTTCTGTTCTTTTTATTGAAATATCATAAAAAATTAGCACCAAGTCAAAGGTACAAGTATATGTAAATTGAATGTTCTATCGGCATTCCAAATTCAGAGATTTACAATACTTTAGAAGGAGTGTAGCATTATCTAAACGGAAAATAATAATACTGTTGTTCCAAACGTTGACCTGAAGGTGAAAAACATGAATTTTTTTAATTCAGTACATCCAAAATGCCCTAGGATGTGGTGTAGTCCAGTGTGCCACCGTCTCATTATTTAATACGAATAAAAACAAGTTTCAGCTCATTATTTCTAGGTCATTTGGCAGTTAATTCAAAACAAAAGTGACTTGTGTTGTTGCAGCTTAATTATGAGATAAAATTAATTGTGAGATAAAACCACAGAGCGTGCAAGGCAATAATCCTTGGATCCTCCATTTTTTGTCTCGTGTAAATAAGGACTCAGTCCGGTGCATAACATCACGGGAGTGTGGCCCCGCCTCGCTGAGAATCTGCTGCTGCCCCGCAACACTGTGCTAATGGAGACAGAAGTGTTCCGAGCTGTACTGAAGTGAATCGAGCCGTACCGAGGTGTGCTGGGCTAGTGGAAAACAGGCTGATGATGATATGGGAAAGAGTTGTTGAAGCCAGGTTAGGAGAAGAGGTGACAATCAGTGAGCAGCAGTACGGTTTCATGCCAAGAAAGAGTACTACAGATGCAATGTTTGCTCTAAGAGTGTTGATGGAGAAGTATAGAGAAGGTCAGGAGGAGTTGCTCTGTGTCTTTGTGGATCTAGAGAAAGCAGATGATAGGATGCCAAGAGAGGAAATGTGGTACTGTATGAGAAAGTCAGGAGTGGCAGAGAAGTATGTGAGGGTGGTGCAGGACATGGATGAGGACAGCAAGATGGTGGTAAGATGTGCTGTAGGAGTGACGGAGGGATTCAAGGTTAGGGTGGGATTACATCAGGGATCGGCTCTGAGCCCCTTCTTGTCTGCCATGGTGATGGACAGGCTGACAGACGAGGTCAGGCAGGAGTCTGTGGACCATGATGTTTGTAGACGACATTGTGATCTGCAGTGAGAGCAGGGAGCAGGTGGAAGAGAACCTGGAGAGGTGGAGGTATGCTCTGGGGAGAAGAGGAATGAAAGTCAGTAGAAGCAAGACAGAATACATGAGTGTGAATGAAAGGGAGGCAGGTGCAACAGTGAAGATGGAAGGAGCAGAGGTAGTGAAAGTAGATGAGTTTAAATACTTGGGGTCAACCATCCAAAGCAATGGAACACGCGCGAGAGGTTAAGAAGAGAGTGCAGGCAGGGTGGAGTGGGTGGAGACGAGTGTCAAGGGTGAAGAGGGAGTTGAGCTCTAAGGCAAAGCTGTCGATTTACCGGTCAATCTATGTTCCTACCCTCACCTATGGTCATGAGCTTTGGGTAATGACCAAAAGAATGAGATCATGGATACAAGCGGCTGAAATGAGCTTCCTTAATAGGACTGCTGGACTCACCCTCAGAGATAGGGTGAGGAACTCAGTCATCCGGGAGAGGCTCAGAGTAGAACCGCTGCTCCTCCACATTGAAAGGAGTCAGTTGAGGTGGTTTGGGTATCTGATCAGGATGCCTCCTGGACGCCTCCCACTTGAGGTGTTTCAGGCATGTCCCACTGGGAGGAGACCCCAGGGCAGACCCAGGACTCGCTGGAGAGACTATGTCTCCCAGCTGGTCTGGGAATGCCTTGGTATCCTCTCTGAAGAGCTAGAGCAGCTGGCTGGGGAGAGGGAAGTCTGGGCTTCTCTGCTTGAACTGCTGCTTCTGTGACCCGGACCTCCAGAAAAGTGGTAGAAGATGGATGGATGGATGGATGGATATATGAGAGAGACATTGTTATGTATGGAAAATACATGGGCAAAGGATGAGACAAAATGAGTTGGCAAACACAGCTTTATTGATCAAACTGGTATGCCGGTCACACTGCAGCGACCTGGTGAAGGGCACCGGTCAAAGAGACCACAATATGGTCACCCCTGCCTTATATAGGGCAGTGCGGTGATGTGACAGGAAGTGTACATCACCGCACTGCTCTTCACAATAAAGTGCCATTTTTTATATACAACATTTCCTCCCCCCTTTAGAAAAGTCCAAAGCCACACACACAATTGACCCCTCCCCCCAATTTGGGACCCGAATCACACAGTAAAATAACAAAAACGAATGTAAAAAAACTGGCCTAACACACTCACTCAAAACAACCTAAAATAGGGCTGGCGGGTGGACTGCTGCACAGCCTGCACAGCATGGTGGATTATTCTGCCACCCATATCTAAAAAAAGTCCATTATCAAACTCAAATTACTTGCCGTGCTCTTAAACTAAAATACAAACATGCAAAATAACCCCATACCATAAGATGCATGCAAAACATTAGAACTATAAACAACCATTTTCACAACATTTGTAACCTGTCTCTCCAAACAGGTATATTTCCCAATGCAATGAAAATAGCTAAAGTAATTCCGATATACAAGACGGGTGACAGAGGGGAACTTTCAAACTATAGACCAATTTCACTGTTGCCGCAATTTTCAAAGATACTTGAAAAAATATTCTGTGAGAGAATTGACAACTCCATACTGAAGAATAATTTATTGTGTGAGCAGCAATATGGGTTCAGACACAAGAGAACAACTGCATTTGCTCTAATGGAATTTATAGAAAAAATATCAACTGCCGTTGAAAATAAAGAGTATTCAGTTGGGGTATTCCTGGATCTTAAAAAAGCATTTGATACAGTGGATCATAATTTATTATTAAAGAAACTACAAAATTGTGGTATTAGGGGGGTAGCACTGTCCTAGTTATGTAGTTACTTAAAGAATAGATATCAGTATGTATGTGTTGATAACAAAAACTCTGTTACTGAAGGTTACTTGTGGAGTCCCACAGGGTTCAGTTTTGGGGCCACTGTTATTTAATATGTATATAAATGATATATGTAAAGTTTCAGAAAAAATAGATTTAATATTGTTTGCCGATGACACTAATCTATTATGCAGTGGAAGCAATTTGGAACAACTTTTGGATACACTCGGAAAGGAATTAGGAAAGCTTAAACTGTGGTTTGATTCAAACAAATTAACGCTCAATTTAAGTAAGACAAAATTGATACTTTTTAACAACCATCACAACAACTTAGTATCTAAACTCAGTGTAAATGGTGTAGAGATTGAAAGGGTATCCGAAACTAAATTTCTTGGAGTAATAATTGATAATAAACTGTGTTGGAAGTCACATATTAATTATATTAAAGGTAAAATATCCAAATCAATTGCAATACTACACAGAGTGAAATATTTGCTGAATCAACCCACACTATATACCTTGTATCATTCATTAATCATTGTGAATATTACACTGAAAAGCAATTCAAAGGTCAAGTGCAACTAGATGGTAAACTATCAATAATACACTTCAACAGCAGAAGTCTTAACAAAAACTTTCCACAGATTCAGGACTATTTAAAGCAGCTAGACAGAAAATTTACAGCTATTGCAGTCTCTGAAACTTGGCTTCATGAAGAGCAGGCTCCTCTGATGGCAATAGAGGGATATCAGATGTTTCATATTAACAGATCTCAAAAAAAGGGTGGTGGTGTTGCACTGTGTAGTGATGACCTGTATAGGTGTAAGCTTGTAAATGGAATGTCTTTTGCACTACCAGGGATTTTGGAATGTGTTACTGTTGAGACTGACCAAGATAAAACAAAAAATCTAATTATAAGTTGTATATATAGAATGCCGGGAACTTGCATTGAGACATTCAGAGATAAATTAGTCGAGCTGTACAATAATATTACTAGTAAGAAAATGGTAGTAATTTGTGGAGATTTCAATATTGATTTACTAAATCCATATCAACAAAATGTAATTACAGAGTTCATGAATTCTATGTACAGCATGAGTCTATATCCCACAATAACACATCCCAGTAGAATCACAGTTCACACTGCTACACTTATTGACAATCTGTTTGTTAATATTATTGATAAGAAAATAGAAAGTGGATTATTGATAAATGATATAAGTGACCATTTGCCAACCTTTGCACTTATCCATGGCCACATGGGGGCCAATACAGAAAAAATTTTAAAATCGTTCAGAAACAAATCACAAAATGCAATCAGTTCTTTTAAAGAGGACTTGCTGAAGCAAGACTGGACAAAAGTCTATGTATCAGATGTAAATGAAGCCTATGACACATTTATAAACATTGTAACCACTCTTTATGAAAAAAATTGTCCATAAGGAAAGAAAAAGCCTAAACATAAATTTGTCGATAAGCCATGGTTAACCAAAGGATTACAAAAGGTGTGTAAAAAGAAAAATTTATTATATAAAGCTTTCCTAAAGAAAAGGACAAAAGAAGCAGAGCAGCGGTATAAAACATACAAAAATAAGCTGACATATATAATAAGATGTAGTAAAAGAGACTATTACAGTAAAGAACTGGAGAAAAACAGAGACAATATTAAAAATACATGGACAATACTTAACAATATTCTTGGAAATAAAAACAGAAATACAAGCTACCCAACCGATTTTTCAAAAAATAAAACGACTCAGAGTGTGAATGCAGTTTCACCGGCAGATGAATTTAATAACTTTTTGTTAACATTGGTCCTAATTTGGCTCGAGAAATACCCATTACGGCACCTACAGGCGAAACAATAAGCAAAAACACTGCTATAAAAGACTCCATTTTCATAAAGAACACAGACGAGAGAGAGGTCATTGAAATTGTTAAATCGTTTAAAAGTAAAACATCTCCGGACTGTGATGGTATTGACATGCTCTTAGTCAAAACTATTATAAGATAAGATAAGCCTTTATTAGTCCCACAACGGGGAAATTCCAGGATTGCAACAGCACAGGGATAGCAACACTCAGAGCATCAAAAGAGAGAGGAAGGGGAAAAAAAACTCGGAATCGAGCCGCTGTTGCAAAAGGCAGCCGACTGGTGTGGCGCCGAGAGACTATTAACAGTGGTATACAAACGTTATAAAAATTACCTCGATAAATCAGTGTGTTAAGTATAATTTTAAAAAATGAACTTATGATATAATGCTGTTTACACTGAAATGAGCTGCCTTCATATTCTTCCTCCTCATTTTGTACAAGTGTAAAAAATAATTTTCATATGATAAGTTGATATATTAATTATCCTTAGAGGCCTAGTGAATTTACACTGAAACGATAATTAAACTGGACGTCTGTCGTAAGCTAGTCATGCTACAGCAGAGCGACGCCGCTCAGTTCAAACCAGACCACGCTTCCTCAATGTCAGCCATCTTTAACAGTTGTCAACGTGTCGTCAGTGAGGTTACACAGCTTCTCTTCAAATGCACAATTGCAAAAACCCCACTTTATAATCTATATTATTCCCATAAAAAATAAGACTTAATTTATAGCAATAATGTAAAATGAATCTCATCTCCCATCTGTTGACGCCGTTAACATCTGTATGTACACAAAAAAAATAGAGTAAACTGATGCTACAGTCTCTTTTTGTTACAGTACACTTTTCTTCTGCTAACACTGAATGGACCAATCGGTGCACTTCTTTCAACAAACAACACAAAAGTCAATTTTAAAAAATGTGCTAAAAACTCTCCACTAGCATTAATATATTAATAATTTATCTTATAGTTTGATTTTAGCTTCCGCCATCCAAACTCCTGATTATAGCTAGCTCGACTCCACCTTGTCCCTTTTCGCTCCCTGAAGACCAACACTTCCTGACATCGCTGAGATCCCCGCACTTAAATTAAAAAAACAAAAAAAAAAAAAAAAAACAAAAACAGGAGCAGTTTACGACGGCAAGCCATTGGTCCTTTAAATACTGTTCAGTACTGGAATGTTTTTAGACTCTAATACCTGATACGAGTAAGTGAGCCATTAAAAAATACAAACAAGAATAAAAACTCCTTCTGGACACAATAAATATTGAATGCTTAGTGAAACTACTGACGTATATCTGTAACCTGTCTCTCCAAACAGGTATATTTCCCAATGCAATGAAAATAGCTAAAGTAATTCCGATACACAAGACGGGTGACAGAGGGGAATTCTCAAACTATAGACCAGTTTCACTATTGCCGCAATTTTCCAAGATGCTTGAAAAAATATTCTATGAGAGAGTTGACAACTTCATACAGAAGAATAATTTACTGTGTGAGCAGCAATATGGGTTCAGACACAAGAGGACAACTGCATTTGCTCTAATGGAATTTATAGAAAAAATATCAACTGCCGTTGAAAATAAAGAGTATTCAGCTGGGGTATTCCTGGATCTTAAAAAAGCATTTGATACAGTGGATCATAATTTATTATTAAAGAAACTACAAAATTGTGGTATTAGGGGGGTAGCACTGTCCTGGTTATGTAGTTACTTAAAGAATAGATATCAGTATGTATGTGTTGGTAACAAAAACTCACAGTTACTGAAGGTTACTTGTGGCGTCCCACAGGGTTCAGTTTTGGGGCCATTGTTATTCAACAGGTATATAAATGATATATGTAAAGTTTCAGAAAAAATGGATTTAATATTGTTTGCTGACGACACTAATTTATTATGCAGTGGAAGCAATTTGGAACAACTTCTGGATACACTCGGAAAGGAATTAAGAAAGCTTAAACTGTGGTTTGATTCAAACAAATTAACGCTCAATTTAAGTAAGACAAAATTTATAGTTTTTAACAACCATCACAACAACTTAGTATCTAAACTCAGTGTAAATGGTGTAGAGATTGAAATGGTATCTGAAACTAAATTTCTTGGAGTAATAATTGATAATAAACTGTGTTGGAAGTCACATATTAATTATATTAAAGGTAAAATATCCAAATCAATTGCAATACTACACAGAGTGAAATATTTGCTGAATCAACCCACACTATATACCTTGTATCATTCATTAATACTCCCATACATGACATATTGTACTGAAGTATGGGGAAATACATATAAAACAAACATATATCCAGTCTTTATGCTTCAGAAGAGAGCTATTAGAATAATAAACAAAGCTGCTTACAGGGAACCAACAAACCCACTTTTTCTTAAATTAAAAGCTCTCAAGTTGAAAGATCTGGTTGACTTTAAAACTGCAGTAATAATGTTTAGAATCAGAATCAGAATCAGAAAGCTTTATTGCCAAGCATGTTTACATAAAAAACATAAACATACGAGGAATTTGACTTGACATTGATCGCGCTAAATAAGCGCAACTCAATGATGCGGCAGCCATGGAGGCGCCTGTCAGCAGTAGAGGGTAAAGAAGGGAATGAGGGGAAAGGAAAGTGACACAGTGGGCAGAGAGAAAAAAGCATTGTTAATCAAAATAAAGCTCATTTTATGACCAAAATTGTGATTACATAGAAAAAAACTCTCCAATGCACAATTAGCAGACAATATAGATCACACAAAACAAAAGTTGAGAGAGGCAGTCTGTGTGTATGTATGCCAGTGTGTGTATCAGTCATATGATGTTGTATGCAGTGTGTAGTGTGGGTGTGTCAGTTGCTAGTGAACAGCAGAGGGCGCCTCCTGGCAGTGGATGGATGTTATAATCATGTGATCAATAAGCAAGTCCAGAGTCTATCTCTCTCGTGCTTGCAGATGGCAGAGTTTGAAGACACATGGTAACACTGTCCTTGAAGAGTTCAGTCTGCTGAAACAACAGCAATTGTTTGTCGATTGTTTGGGTTAGCAGAGCCGCCGCTTCCACCTTATCTTCATCGAGGAGGAATGTAAACAGGGCACCAAAAAAACAAGGTCAAATCTGCACAGTGCACTCAGAGAATAGAATTTTCCTCTCTCATGCGATTCTGTGCTTCATAATTTCCATATACAGGCTTAAAAAACATTCCCTGGAGAGCACTAGTGACTTCAAGATGTATTCCACCATCTGAATCAATTACCATTCAGTTCACCATGCCGCCTCATGCACTCCCCAACTGGTCGAATTTGGTGAAGGAGCTTGCCTGGGTCCGCATTTTGAACAGCTCTCCACCTTCCTTAATTTCTGAAACATCAGGAAACTCCAAAGCCAAAGTAGAAGTCCTGTGATCATAGCCAATAGATGTCTTCTGCATCTCCAGTCGAATCATACAGACGCATGAGTTCCCAATGTCCATGAGTCTTCCCCTTAGGTTCCCCCTGACCCGATCTTCTTTTAATGTGGTGACAATCACATTTAAGCCGCTTTCCAGATCCATAATTTCTGTTTAGATTAAGATTCAGCAGAAGAAGAGCGACTAAACACAGACAAAAAACGCAACATTGCAAGCTGGGATCAGAAGGGAGAGGATTAGGAGGGAGAGGAGGGAGAAAAGCGTCTGCTCTCTCTGAATGCCGGAAGAAGAAGTCTAAAGTTTAAGTGAAGAATCTATCACTGCCCGCAAATATCCAAAAGTTGTTCCAAATAAGGGAGAAACAATATCATTTCAGAGGAACATGTATATTTCAAAAACCTTCAGTGAGAACTACCACCAAGCAACTCTGTGTTTCAGTGCAGGGAGTCAGATTATGGAATGATTTTGGACCTGAATTAAAATCATATACACCGCTTGGACAATTTAAACAAAAACTAAAGGAAGAAATACTCCAAACATATATACAAGATGACATGTAAAATCACATAAGGATTATCATATCCAGTCTGTGCTGTGTTGTTGCTTAGTTGTTTTTTTTTGTCACATTTTGTCTTAGCTTTGTTCCGAATTGTAATCGCTCTTGTTTTTCTTTTGAATTCTTGGATGGAATATGAGTGGGCAATATAAGCTGCGGCTTCAGCCATCACCCATTTCGGATAACTTATGTTGAACTGTATAATCAGAGGAGTTATTGTTTAATTTGACCTTGTTGGATTTTTTTTTTATTTTTTCCCTTGTTATATTATTCTGTTTCTTTTTAATCTTTACTTTTAATCTATCTGAAAAGATTCACTTGGGTAGGAGAGGTAGAACCGGCATGGGGGGCCCAGGGCAGCCCCTCAGCAAGCGCGCCCCTGGAAGCAGCAAACCTCTGGGACGATGGCTGACTTTCTGGACGGTGGAACCCGACTCCTTCACCACCAACATTGACTCCCGTCCAGCTTCGTCAGCCGGAGCATCTTCCTGGATGCACAGAAGCTGACTGGCGTACCTCCATGAGCCGTCAGACACCCTTGATGTTTTGCTGGCTGTCGCTTGGCCCATCTTCGCCGTGGATGTTCTTCAACCCAAACCCGAACCAAGTCCAAAACTCTCAGTGAGGCCTGGCTCGGCCTGACATGGTGCTGCTGAGCATGCAGTAACTCCATGCTCATCAGTCTGGCTCTGTCCTCTTCTAAAACTGTCGTAGCAGTCACCATCATAGCTGCAGACCCTCCATCCTCCTACGGCCAAGCTCCGGAGGCCTCTGGGGCTAGCACATTGGTGTAACTCGCCGATGCAGGTGCCTCACCGCCACGCTCGGTACCACCCTCTACCATGTCCCGAGTGCCGGCACTGAGACCCTCCTGCGCTGAACCTGAGTGAAACTTGTCCTGCTTGACCACCGTGGTGTCCATTAGCTCATCGTCCCACACAACATTCTCTTTGACCACTGGAACTGGAGGGTTCCAGCAGCCACAACCTGACCATTCATTCCTGGCATCGTCTTTTATGGCGAAACCCAGTCCGTAAAACAAATCACAGCCCATGATGTTATCGCCTCACGCTGTCATGTGGAACATGAAGTCAATCATCTTCGCAGACTTGTACCGGGCCGTTAACTCTAAAGTCCAAACCGTGCACCGCCTGCCACCTCCATAACCATACAACGATGTTGGGTGACCTCTAATCCTGTAGTGGGGGGAAACCTCCTCACTGTGGCCCAATTCAGCAGTGACCCCTCTGTCCCCATGTCGAGCAGCAGTGGCACCTCCACACCATCCAGTTCCACTGTGCAGTACGTGTACCCGTTTATGCTGGGGGACACCGTATGGATGGTCGTCAGGGGCGGGCAGAGTGATTTCTTCCGTGGGCTCTCCAGATCAGATTCACGGCACACTCTAGCAAAATGGTTCAAGTGTCCACATCTGCTACAATGTTTTCCCCTAGCCAGGCAGTCCTTCGCCTTATTTTAGTGCGTTGCAGACCCACAACCCTTGCACAGGGGTTTTCCCAGGGTAGACCTTTGGTTGGTAGCATTGGTTTCCGTAACATCGTCATCCAAGCTGTCCTCGCTTTCCGAGTCCGCAACATTTGCCGCAGTGGGTGGCTCCAGTGGCCACTGTGACTGGCGCAAGGTTAGCTCTGAAGCTAGCTTGTCTGCAGCCTCCAGCTGGAGAGCTAGCTCAACGGCTTTTGCTAATTATTTACCTTTTGTTCTTATTAAAGACAAAAATAGAAAAGAGATGTTTTTACCTTCTTTACATGTTTCATCTGTTCACTGCAGTCTTCATCAGAAGTTTCAGCTGATTGCTGTGAGGTGTCATTTTATCAGCTGACTTTCGTAGGCGGGGCCAGCCCAGCAGACCTGTCAGATCCACCGAGCCGGCCCCGCTTTCCGCCATCTGATGGTCTCTAGAAAATGTGGTCCCAGGTGTGGGAAAGCATAAAGCCCCCCTCATCCTGGTTCATGCTATCTTTTCCCCGCTTCCTGATTTCTATGGCCTCCTTGATCCAGCGTTTGTGTCTGTTGCTCTCCGATCCAATAATTTTTGCGTTGTCCCAGTCCATGATGTGATTATTTCTTTTGCAGTGATCTGATATTGCTGATTTTAATGTTTCTTGTTCTGCCTTTTCTTTTTGTGATCTTGTGAGTCGTCCTTGTGTTTCCTTCTCACATTCCTTCTGGTGTTCTTTTCTTCTTGTGGTGAATGATCTTCCAGTTTCTCCAATGTAGGTTTTGTTGCATGATTTGCATGATATTTCATATATTACATTGCATTTTTGTCTTGTTCTATTTTGTCCTTGGGGTGTACTAATAACTGTCTTAATTTTTTGTGTGGTTTGACTGCTGTGTTTATTTTGTATTTTTTCATGATCCTTTGAATTGGTTCCATGATCCCTTGGATGTATGGTATAGTTATGATGTTCTTGTTTTTGATTTCGGCTTTTGGTCTGTGTCTTGTTTCCTGTTTGTTTTCAACTTGCTGTTTCCCTTTGTTTATGGCCCATGTTGGATATTGGCAGCGTATGAGTGCATGTTTTATGTGGTTTTCCTCCTCCTGTCTGTCTTCTTGGTCTGTGATGATGGTGGCCCGTTCATATAACGTCCTGACAACTGATAGCTTGTGTGCTGTGGGGTGTTCTGATGTCCATAGTAGGTATTGATCTGTGTGGGTTGGTTTCCTGTAGACTGTGATTTTTATACTGCTGTCATCGTTGTGGTGGATTTTCATGTCCAGAAAGGCTATGGTGCCATTTTCTTCCTCTTCGTGTGTGAATTGTATATTCCCAGTGCTGTCCGTGCTGTTCAGATGGTCAGTGAGTTCTTGTGTGTGTCCTTTCCTTATTTTCTCCAGAATATCGTCCACGTATCTCTTCCAGAGGGTGGGTTTACATTGTGTGGGTGCTATGTTGATGGCTTTGTTTTCCAGATCCTCCATGAAAAAGCTGCTCATAATGGCTGATAGTGGGTCTCCCATTGCAAATCCTTCTTTTTGTCTGAGGATTTTTCCTCTGTATTGAAAATAGGTGGATTTTGCAACAAATTGTAATAGTTCGGCTATGTCGTCAACTGTGAGATTGGTGCATCTTTTTAGGGTCCTGTCATTTCTGAAGCGTTCTTGCACGTATGTAGTGTGACGTCAACAGGGGTCTTTGTGAATAATGAAATGGCATCATGTGAAATGAGGATCTCGCCTGATTCTGTTTTCATATTTTTGAGTTCTTGTGCCAGCTCTTTTGAGTTTTTTGCAGTGGAATTCTGATAGTCCAAGGAGGGGTTTGATAATTTCAACCAGGGCTTTTGATAAGTTGTACGTGACTGATCCAATACTGTCGATTATTGGCCGCAGTGGGTTATCCTTCTTATGTATTTTTGGGGTTCAATAGATCCGGGGGGTGATGCTGGCTGTGGGTATCAGGTGATCATATGCGTCGTTTATGATTTTTTTGCTTTCTAATAGGGTTTAAGAAGGGCTTATAGCATTTTTTTCTTTTCTTCTGTGGGGTTTGTTTTAATGATTTCATATGTGCTGCTGGGCAGCGCAGTGGAGGAGTGGTTAGCACTGTGGCAGCACAGCAACTCACCCTTGGCCGGGAGATCCTGGGTTTGATCCCAGCCCCCGACCAACAGTGATCTGTGTGGAGTTTGCATGTTCTCCCCATGTCTGCATGGGTTTACTCCGGGATTTCTCCGGTTTCCTCTCACATGCCAAAAAAAAACATGCAAGTTAGGTTAATTGGCATCAAACTGGGGATTCTAAATTGTCCTTAGGTCTGACTGTGAGAGTGAATGGTTGTCTGTCTCTCTGTGTTGGCCCTGCAATGGACTGGCGATCTGTCCAGGGTGTACCCTGCCTCTCGCCCAAAGATGCTGGGATAGGCTCCAGCCCCTCCATGACCCAAAAAGGATTAAGCGGAAGAAGATGGATGGATGGATGGATGGATGGATATGTGCTGCAGTCTGCCAACATGGTTTCCATCTGTTTTTCATATGTTTCCGTGTCCATTACTACTTGTGGTTCTGCCTTTATCTGATGGGAGGATTCCATCCATCCAGCTATCCATCCATCTATCCATCCATCTTCTACCGCTTTTCCGGAGGTCCGGGTCGCGGAGGCAGCAGTTCAAGCAGAGAAGCCCAGACTTCCCTCTCTCCAGCCACCTGCTCCAGCTCTTCAGAGGGGATACCAAGGCGTTCCCAGACCAGCTGGGAGACATAGTCTCTCCACCGCGTCCTGGGTCTGCCCCGGGGTCTCCTCCCAGTGGGATGTGTCCGAAACACCTCAAGTGGGAGGTGTCCAGGAGACATCCTAATCAGATGCCCATACCACCTCAACTGACTCCTTTCAATGTGGAGGAGCAGCGGTTCTACTCTGAGCCTCTCATGGATGACTGAGCTCCTCACCCTATCTCTGAGGGTGAGTCCAGCAATCCTACGGAGAAAGCTCATTTCAGCGGCTTGTATCTGCAATCTTGCTCTTTCGGTCATTACCCAAAGCTCGTGACCATAGGTGAGAGTAGGAACGTAGATTGACTGGTAAATCGACAGCTTTGCCTTAGAACTCAGCTCCCTCTTCACCACAACAGATCGGTACAATGTCCGCATCACTGCAGATGCTGCTCCATCCGTCTGTCAATCTCTCGCTCCATTTTCCCCTCACTCGTGAATAACACCCCAAGATACTTAAACTCCTCCACTTGGGGCAGGAGCTTGTCCCCAACCCAGAGAGGACAATCCACCTTTTTCCGGCTGAGAACCATGGACTCGGACTTGGAGGTGCTGATTCTCATCCCAGCCGCTTCACACTCAGCGGCAAACCGTCCCAGCAAGACCTGTAGGTCATTGCTGGATGAAGCCAACAGGACAACATCATCTGCAAACAACAGAGATGAGATCCTGTGGTCACCAAGCATGACACCCTCCATTCCCTGGCTGCGCCTAGAAATCCTGTCCATAAAAATTATGAACAGGATCGGTGACAAAGGGCAGCCCTGGCGGAGTCCAGCTCTCACTGGGAATGAGTCCGACAGAGTGTTGGCAATATGAACCAAACTCTCACAACGGTCGTACAGAGACCGAATAGCTCGTAACAACAAGCCCGATACCCCATACTCCCAAAGCACCTCCCACAAAAAACCACGAGGGACGCGGTCAAATTTCTTCTCCAAGTCCATAAAAACATGTAAACTGGTTGGGCAAACTCCCACGAACCCTCGAGGATTCTCAAGAGGGTAAAGAGCTGGTCCGATGTGCCACAGCCAGGACGAAAACCACATTGCTCCTCCTGAATCCGAGGTTCAACCAACGGCCGGACTCTCCTCTCCAGTACCTTGGCATAGACCTTCCCAGGGAGGCTGAGGAGTGTGATCCCTCTAAAGTTGGAGCACACCCTCCGGTCCCCTTTTTTGAAGATAGGAACCACCACCCCGGTTTGCCATGCCAAAGGCACTGCCCCTGACCTCCACGCAATGTTGCAGAGGCGTATCAACCATGACAGCCCTACAACATCCAGGGCCTTGAGGTACTCAGGGCGAATCTCGTCCACTCCCGGGGCCCGGCCACCAAGGAGATTTTTAACCACCTTGGCGACCTCAGCCCCTGTGATAGGCAAGTCATCCCCCTCGTCCACAAACCCTGCTTCCTCTGTGGAAGGCGTATCAGTGGAATTGAGGAGATTGTCGAAGTATTCCTTCCACCGCCCAACAATATCCCCAGTTGAAGTCAACAGCACCCCATCCGCACCATACACAGTGTGGACAGGGAGCTGCTTTCCCCTCCTGAGCCGCCGAACAGTTTGCCAGAATCTCTTTGAGGCCGACCGAAAGTCTTGTTCCATGGCCTCACCGAACTCCTCCCATACCCGGGTTTTTGCTTCAGCAACCACCCGAGCTGCACTCCGCTTGGCCTGCCGGTACACCTCAGCTGCTTCGGGAGTCCCACAAGCCAACCAAGCTTGATAGGACTCCTTCTTCTAAGCTGATGGGAGGATTGTGATTGTTTTGTCTTTCTTGAGTGAGTTTAATGCTTTTTCTTCTTCTTTTGTAACGTTGCTTTGTGGTAATTTGGCCGTTTTGAGAATTCCTGCGACTGCGTTCCGGAGTGCTGCTTTTTCCCCTTGGTCCTGGATTTTTTCACATGCGAGTTCTGTTGTGAGGATGTATTCTTCATGGGGTATTTTGGCTGGTGTGATGGCAAAATTCAGTCCTCTGCTCAGCACTGTTTTCTCCGTGTCCGTGAGTGTCCGTTTTGACAAGTTTTTGACCCACTTAGTGTTCATTTCCATGTGTGTTTATCTTCGCCCATTCTTCCTTTCTGTGAGTTTTTTTAGTTTCTTTAAATGGCAGTTTTTCGTTGTGGTGAATTCCTGTTCGTGTGCATGTTTTAATTGTGCTTTTATCTGCTCCTGTGTTTCCTGGTCGGTCGGGAAGTGTTCCTTGAAAATGTCCATTTCCTCCTTGATCTGGTTGTTGATTCTGTCCACTTTGTTTGCCGTCATTCTTATCCGTTCTTTGATCAGGACTTTCTGTGCTTTATTGATAATTTTCTCTGCGTTTTTGGTCGGGAGTGGATTTTTTATGTTGAGGCTTGCTGGTGTGACATCCTCATCTCTGCAACGGAGGTTAAATCTCAGGTGGTTTCTGTAGCGTGCCCGTGTTTTCTCCAATTTCTCCAGCTGGCGGAAGTCTTTGATACAATTTTGTCCATAACTTCCACGTAATAGCTCAAGTAGGCGCCTGTCGGCTGCCGCGTCATTAGTGTGCGCTTAACATGAGTGCACCTAATGTCAAGTCAAATTCCTCGTATGTGTTAAACATGCTTGGCAATAAAGTTCATTCTGATTCTGATTCTGATTCTGAAGTAGGTTTATTTTGTCTTCTTTTTATTATTTACCTTTTGTTCTTATTAAAGAAAAAATGGAAAGGAGATGTTTTTACCTTCTTTACATGTTTTGACTGTGCACTGCAGCCTTCGTCAGAAGTGTCAGCTGATTGCTGCCAGGTATCATTTTATCAGCTGACTTTCGTAGGCGGGGCCAGCCCAGCAGACCTGTCAGATCCACCGAGCCGGCCCCGCTTTCCATGGCTCTTGCTAATGTTAAGTCATTGGGTGCCGTGAGCAGCCTCACCTGCAATTGCGGCACTGCACGTGTGCGCCGCAAGCTGGTCACGTACCATCTCATCTTCCAACAGCCCAAAGCGTTACTCGCTAGCTAGCTGCCTCAAGTCAGTGACAAACTGGTGAATAGGCTCACCTGCTGATGTCGCTGCCGAAAAAGAATACTCTGGACAGTCACGCTATCCGGGGTGTGAAAATGGTTGGCCAGCAGCTCCACAATGTCCTCAAAGGAATCTGAAGCTCCATACCCAAGTTATGGACGAGAAGCCCATGTGCCCTTAGCTTGTCGAGCTTACCATGGTCCAGAGCAGTGATGTAGTTTTGGAAGGCCTCGAACCACATGGGCCAAGGCACCGGTGGTTTGCCCGGAAGCTCGAGAAAGGGACGAAGTGGTGTGATACACGCCTCCATGAGTTACTCCTCGATGGTCAAATATTATGTATGGAAAATACCTGGGCGAAGGATGAGGTAAGATGAGTTGGCGAACACAGCTTTATTGGTCAAACTGGTATGGCGGTTACACAGCAGGCACCTGGCGTAAGGCACCGGTCAAAGAGACCACAATATGGTCGCCCCTGCCCTATATAGGGCAGTGTGGTGACGTGACGGGAAGTGCACGTCACCACACTGCACTTCACAATAAAGTGTCATTTATTATATACAACAGACCGCTCAGGTTGAGTGGTTTGTAGACAAAGTAAAAGAGTCAAGACTGAGATGGTTTGGACATGTGCAGAGGAGGGATAGTGGATATACTGGACAAAGGATGTTGAAGATGGAGCTGCCAGGCAGGAGGAGAAGAGGAAGACCACAGAGAAGATTGATGGATGTAGTGAAGGAGGACATGGAGAGGGTTGGTGTTACAGAGGAAGATGAAAGGATAGGGTGAGATAGAGGCAGATGATCTGCTGTGGAGACCCCTGAAGGGAGGAGGAGGAGGGGAGGAGAAGAAGAAGAAGAAGAAGAAGAAGACTGCTGTTAAATAATTCAACAGACAGTGTTTTTCTTGCGATTTTTATGTATGTATAAGGGTCATTTAAAATGAATGATGAATTTAGTTCAAGTAAATTTTAGCATGCCATAGTCAAATCTGATCATTAAACATAATTTTCCAACCACAAAATTGTGGATAGTGAAAAGGCTAGTGGCTAGTGACTTTGGAAAATCATTAACCACAGTGGCCAGGGAGCAAAAAAGTTAATGTCAAGCCCTGAGGTATGGATGGATGGCTATCCGGATAGACGGCGGTACATACGGATGGAGGTACAGAAGAATGGCAGTATGAACGAACAGAGGGAGGTACAGATGAACGAATATACAGCCGTGGACAAAACTGTTGGTACCCCTCTGTTAATGAAAGAAAAACCCACAATGGTCACAGAAATAACCTGAATCTGACAAAAGTGGTAATAAATAAAAATTCTATGAAAATTAACCAATGAAAATCAGACAATGCTTTTGAATTGTGGTTCAACAGAATTACTTTAAAAAACAAACTCATGAAACGGGCCTGGACAAAAATGATGGTACCCTTAACGTAATATTTTGTTGCACAACCTTTTGAGGCAATCACTGCAATCAAACCATTTCTGTAACTGTCAATGAGACTTCTGCACCTCTCAGCAGGTATTTTGGCCCACTCCTCATGAGCAAACTGCTCCAGTTGTCTCAGGTTTGAAGGGTGCCTTCTCCAGACGGCATGTTTCAGCTCCTTCCACAGATGTTCAATAGGATTTAGATCAGGGCTCATAGAAGGCCACTTTAGAATAGTCCAATGTTTCGCTCTTAGCCATTCTTGGGTGTTTTTAGCTGTGTGTTTTGGGTCATTATCCTGTTGCAAGACCCATGACCTGCGACTGAGACCAAGCTGTCTGACACTGGGCAGCACATTTCTCTCTAGAATACCTTGATAGTCTTGAGATTTCATTGTACCGTGCACAGATTCAAGACGCCCTGTGGCAGATGCAGCAAAGCAGCCCCAGAACATAACAGAACCTCCTCCATGTTTCACAGTAGGGACAGTGTTCTTTTCTTGGTATGCTTCATTTTTGCGTCTGTGAACATAGTGCTGATGTGCCTTGCCAAAAAGTTCCAGTTTTGTCTCGTCTGTCCATAGGACATTCTCCCAGAAGCTTTGTGGCTTGTCAACATGCAGTTTGGCAAATTCCAGTCTGGCTTTTTTTATGATTTGTTTTCAACAGTGGTGTCCTCCTTGGTCGTCTCCCATGAAGTCCACATTGGCTCAAACAACGACGGATGGTGCGATCTGACACTGATGTACCTTGACCTTGGAGTTCACCATGAATGTGTTTAGAGGTTGTTCTGGGCTCTTTTGTTACCATTCGTATTATCCGTCTCCTCCTGCGGCCACATCCAGGGAGGTTGGCTACAGTCCCGTGGATCTTAAATTTCTGAATAATATGTGCAACTATAGTCACAGGAACATCAAGGTGCTTGGAGATGGTTTTATAGCCTTTACCTTTAACATGCTTGTCTATAATTTTCTTTCTAATCTCCTGAGACAACTCTATCCTTTGCTTCCTCTGGTCCATGTTTAGTGTGGTACACACCATGTCACCAAACAGCACAGTGACTACTTGTCACCCTTTAAATAGGCCGACTGACTGATTACAAGTTTGTAGACACCTGTGATGTTAATTAGAGGACACATCTTGGTTGAACATGTCCCTATGGTCACATTATTTTCAATCTTTTCTAGGGGTACCATCATTTTTGTCCAGGCCTGTTTCATGAGTTTGTTTTTTAAAATAATTCTGTTGAACCACAATTCAAAAGCATTGTCTGATTTTCATTGGTTAATTTTCATAGAATTTTTATTTATTACCACTTTTGTCAGATTCAGGTTATTTCTGTGACCATTGTGGGTTTTTCTTTCATTAACAGAGGGGTACCAACAATTTTGTCCACATGTGTACAACAGACTGAGGTAAGGACGAACAGGCACGTATTTACGGAGGTATGTACAAATGGATATCTAGATGAACAGGGGTACGGATGGACAAATGAAGGGACAGAGGTACGTGTTGATGGTCACAACTCCTAAGGATGGAAAATCGGACACAAGACAACTCCTGGAATGCTCTAGTCCACTGATGCTAAAGAGAAAGTCTCACGTTAAACTCGTTTTTCTCAGCAGTTTTATGTGACGTTTCTTCAACTCGCCGCAGGTGTTCTTCCTCCAGAAATAGTATTCCTTATTTACAGCAGACAGAAGTCAGTTTGGTGCCAATCCTTTGATCACTGTCTGATCAGGATGAAACCAGTGTGTGGCGGTTTGACCCCCCCCAGTCCTCACAGGATTTAACCGGTTCCATGAATAGATGAGAATTTGGGTAGTCCCATAGAAGAAAAACACAAGAACCGCCACAGAGCTCAGATAAACATTAGCATCCTTCTACCTGGGATTCTCTGACAGCCATGTGCCCCCTCTGTCGGTTTCCGGGAATGCTCTGGATGGCCCGCCACACCCGCTCTCCTGGCCGCACCCTCTGAACAAAGTTGGCGGGGAAAAAGCCGACTCGATCGCCACTCTTACCCTAAAGAACGAGCAAGAGAAGAATGGTAAGAATACAGCTGAACAGGAGCTAGGAGGCTAATGCTAGCAACATTGTGTCAACATCTGACCTCATATGTGACAAAAGAGGGAGGGTGGGGTGAACTGGGGCTCATGAGCCTTTAAAGAGACGTGCACTGAAATGACGGGCGCATGCTACTTTTTACTTATAAATGAGCAACTTTTTTTCCTCATGAATTTGAAACTTTTTTCATCATAATTTACAACTTTTTTCATAAATTTGTGGCTTTTTTCTCTTAGATTTGTGACATTTTTGTCATAATTTTGCATTTTTTTTCTCTCAAATTTGCAACTTTTTCCTTGTAGATTTTAAACTTTCTTTCTACCAAATTTGTAACTTTTCTTACAAATTTGGAAAAAACTATCGCAAATTTACAAGTTTTTGTCATGAATTTGTGAGTTTTTTCACTTAATCATGCAAATTTTTTCAATTTCAACTTTATCGTAAATTTGGGATTTTTTATTGTAAATTTGAAACTTTTTTCCTCGTTAAGTATGCTACTTTTTTCTTTTAAATGAGCAACATATTTCTCACAAATCTGTCAGGAGCCGAGCCGGCTCGGTCCTGACCTCGCTGTGGGGCTAAGTGCCACTGTTTATGTGTATATTATGTATTTCAGTCTGCCTTCCGTACCCATAGCCACTGTCTGACCGGTAGCTGTTAGACAGCCGCTGTGACCTACTTTCTGTGAGCGCTGCTGACAGCTCGCTGGTTCGGCCACGCCCCCTTTCCCGTGTGCCATCTTCCCGCTCCTCGCCCAGGTGCTGCCAATTTCACCATGACCAGCAATGCGTGTACTTTAGCAGCTTGTGCCAGTCACGCATTGCTGGGTCTTCAACTAACTGATCGTGTTGTCTGCTGCGTTGTTCGGAGATAACCTGTTTCAACTTAATGCCACGACGTGTAGCCACTCCGCATCGCTGTGGTTCTCTTGCGCCCACACAGCGATACTGGCTGTGGGACGCCAGCGCGGCTACACGTCTCTCCTCATGCGTTCGCTGAGCGATGCCGGACCTCGAATGCCCTCTGTAAGTTATTTGCATTTTTGTACGTCTTCACCCGTTTGGGAACTGAGTGATTTTATGTTAATAAATGTGTGTGGTGAACCCAGCACGTAAATCCTCATCATTTTACCCCTCGCCGTGCACTGCGGAGAAGCTGTGACTTTTTCCTCTTACATTTGCAACTTTTTTTACTCAATTTTGTTTCTTTGTTGTCTTAAATTTGAAACTTTTTCTAGATTTTCAATTTGTGACTTTTTTCCATGTTTCCACTTGAAATGTTTTCTAGCAATTTTTTCCTAATGAATTTGTGACTTTTTCCCTCTTAATCTTGCAACTTATTTCTCATAAATTTGAAACTTTTCCTCACATATTTGCAGCTATTTTCCCATAAATTTGCAACTTTTTCTCATGAAATTGAACCTTTTCGCTCATAAATTTCTACCTTTTTTCTCATAAATTTGCAATGCTTTGTCATGAAATTGCACCTTTTTCCTAATAAATTTGAAAGTTTTTCCTCATAAATTTGCAATTACATGGAATTTGTGACTTTTTTCTTCTTAATCTTGCAACTTATTTTTCATAAATTTGAAACTTTTCACATATTTGGTGCTATTTTCTCATAAATTTACAGCTTTTTTTCTCAAACTTGTAGCTTTTTTCCCTCATAAATTTCAGACTTTTTTTTACACTTGCAACATTGAAATTTTTCATATAAATTTGCTACTTTTTTTCTTATAAACTTACAACCTTTTTCCTTATAAAATGCAATATTTTTCTCGTAAACTTAAAACTCTTTTGTCATAAATTTGCCATTTTTTCTCATTAATTTGCAACTTTTTCCTCATGTTTGCAACGGTTTTCACAGAAATCCGCAACTTTTTACTCATAAATTTGACTTTTTTCTCTTAAAAATTTGCTAATTTTTCCTGTAAATGTTCAACCTTTTTCTCATTGATCTGCAACTTTGTTCTTAAAAATTTGTAACTTTTCTCATAAATTTAATATTTTTTTGTAGACATGCACCTTTTTTCTGTAAATTTTCAACTTTTTTTCTCATAAATTTCAGACTTTTTGTACATTTGCAACTTTTTCTCAACAATAAAAATTTTCAATTTAGAAAATTTCTAACTTTTTGCTTTTAAATTTTATTCTATGTAATTTTTCCCTGGTCATCTAGACCTGGGATGGGCACCTGGTGGCCCGCGGGCTGCATGCTGCCCCGATGTCATCCACTGCGGCCTGCCAGTCCATTTCCAAAAATCAGTTATTCATTTATATCCCATTTAAACATATTTGGAACTGCATTCTTAAATGCAGTTATAAAGTCCACCAGCAGAGGGAGTTCTTCTTCTTCTTCTTTTAGATTTGATTGGCGGTTGGCAACCAGCTTACAGGTGCATCACCACCACGTACTTCTCTCTATATCATCACTGTATATCTTTGTATCAGGAGTTCTGAACAACTCCTTATGTGTGAAAAAATTATCCATCCTTGGACTGTGTCCTCGGCGGCGTCAATAGCTGTGCCAGCAAGCCGGCCAGCTGGCCGGCCTGTTTCTGCAGCTCTTCTTCAACAGCAGAGATGCTTCTTCTTCTTCTCTCGGTTACTGGCAGCAGAGGGAGTTCTAATCGAAACCTAGGTGCCACTCTGTGAGTGGTCGAGCAAGAGTGAGGGAGCCACAGATCAAGGGAGCAGTGTGCCCCAGAGTACGTCTTTAAGGTATGTATGTGTTGCATGCTGAGACGCATGAACAGGCCGTGAACAGCAGTAATGTACAGACGAGGCTGCTTTTAATCAACAATAAATGCTACAGCTCCTCATGACTGAGAGTGAATGGTTTTCTGTGTTGGCCCTGCAATGGACTGGCCATCTGTCCAGGGTGAACCCTGCCATTCACCCAAAGATGCTGGGATCGGCTGCAGCCCCCCCGCCACCCGAAAAGGATTAAGCGGAAGAAGCAGGATGAATGGATGAAGCTTGAACATCTAATACCAAGAAAAAAAGGTTTATTTAAACCAGAAGTGTAGCATATTTATCAGTAAAACTATTTTCTACTTTGATCATTTTCTTCTAAAATTTTAAAAACGTTTTTCTTCATCGTCATATTTCCTTTTCTTCTTGGGTTTTTTGTTAATTACCGTCCAGAATTTCTCTTGGATGGAGAGCTTCAAAAATATGGTCATGACAGTGGGCTCGGTGTGTTCATTGTGCCCCGCTGGGGTGGGACTCGGACTCCAGCAGCGATGACGGCTTAGCCACCGTCCTCCTCTCTCCTCCTCCACTGGGCCCAGGCTGCAGAGACGAGTGTCAAAGCCAGATAACGGCACCGCTGTCATGTCAGAGGGGTTCCCCCACAGAAAGCATCTCAGAAGCTCATTCCTGACGGTGACTGGACCTCCTGATTTCTGCTGCTCATCAGCCGTGCCTCAGGTGCTGCTGGGCTTTACTGTGGTGACTCTCAATGTGCATTAGTGATCAGACATCACTCACAGCCTGCTGCAGTAGGCGGCCTGGTGCTGTGTGGCTCCACTTTGGGTTTGGGGGGAAGTGAAGACCTAGAAAATTCTGACAGCAAATGCAGCCACTCTGCGGTTTTAGCTGAGCGTGGAAGCACCTCTTCTTCTGGGACACACTCAGGTGGACTGGTTTCCACTGGGACTGAGTGAAGCTCCTGACAGGCTCACCGAAAAGCCTCTTTGTAGCTTCAGCACCAGTCAAGTTCATTACGCTGAAACTCTTCTGGTTTCCAGAGGAAACTATGTTCTATTTCTGTCCACTGGCATGTTTACGGGCCAAAAACGAGGCGTCGCTTGAAGGGTTGAATCAATACGAGAACCTGGGGACGCAGGGCCGCTTCCAGGTTTTTGGGAGCCGTATGCAAGCTGGTTTGGGGGACCCCTATTTCTGTAATAAGGAGGAGCTCAAACTCTTGGAATATAAGTGGTTGCAAAGTTGCAAATTTACAAGAAGAATTTACCAGAAAAAAGCTGAAAATGTAAGAGAAAAAAATGTAACATTTATGGAAAAAAGTGCAAAATTTACAAGAAAAGTTTGCAAATTGGCCTGAAATTGTTGCAAATTTATGAGGAAAAATTATAAATTTACATGAAAAAAGCTGCTATTTTGCAAAAAAAAAAAGTCAAAAACAAGAAGAAATTTAGGAGAGAAAAATTGCATTTGTGTGATCTGCTTTATAGCCAGAAACGGCTCTGTGGAGACAACACACACACACACACACACACACACACACACACACACACACAGAGAAAGGGTTTCTTACCTTCCACCACTCTTCGTTGGAGTCGTCAGTGACCTGAACTCGATCCCCGGGACTGAAGGAGAGAAGAGAAAAGATTTTTAACACGTGGAGTCAGAGGCACGGCTGAACCAGGGACAAGAACATCAACAACGGCGAGCTGCACAGTGGACATTAAAATGTGGTGGCTTAGGGGTAGAGCAGCCGCCCCACAACTGGGAGGTCGGGGTTCAAGTCCCGGCGGGGTCATACCAAAGACCATGTAAAAGTGGAACTTCCTGCCGTCCAGCTTGGTGCTCAGCAAAAATGGAATAGAGGGAAATGTGGCGGCACTGGCTCAGGGGTTAGAGCGGGTCATCTCATAACCAGAGGGTTGGCGGTTCAAATCCCACTCTCCCCAGCCATCCTGCCGTTGTGTCCCTGGGTAAGACACTTTACCCACCTTACCCCCAGTGTCCATGACACTGGTATAAATGTGTATAAGTGTTCCGTAGTGGTCAGAGAGGCCGTTGGTGTGGATTGGCAGCCATGTTTCTGTCAGTCTGCCCCAGGGCAGCTGTGGCTACAGAGGTAGCTTACCACTATCAATGTCTGTCTGCAGTGAATGAATAGTGGACTCGCTGTAAAGCAGTCTGAGATGTCACTTGACATGTAAAGCTCCATATAAATCTAATCCATTATTATTATGTCTATGAGGTTAAAACGTGGACATTGTTGTGTAGAGTGTGGTGTGTGTGTGGCCCTTAGGGCTTGCCGTAGCCACCCTGGTGGTGACATCAGGTGGGCTGTGGCACCAGGATATATTCTGTGGTTTGCTCAATAAAGAGTAAGTTTACTGCTTGAAATAAGACCAACTCCGGTCTCTGATTACAGACGTTACAGACATGTCTCGGAGGTTAAAACATGGACACGTCTCTACGTCCCTCTGAGGGTGACAGAACATCTGAAACCAAAGTCGTGAGGTCCATGTAAAACCCCCGTCTGAACCATCAGCAGCAGCCTAGAGAGCATCCAGAAAGTCTTCACAGCGCTTCACTTTGTCCACATCTTATGTTACAGCCTTATTTCAAAATGGATTACATTCATTTTTTCCTCAAAATTCTACACACAATACCCCATAATGACAACGTGAAAAAGATTTTTTTTTATTTACCTTTTGTTCATATTTAAGACAAAAATAGATGTTTTTTTTTACCTTCTTTACATGTTTCGACTGTTCACTGCAGCCTTCGTCAGAAGTGTCAGCTGAGTTTAAAATTTACAAGAAAACAGCTGAAAATTTACAGGAACAAAGTTTTTTTTTAATTATGAGGGGAAAAAAGGTCAAATTTACAAGAAAAAAAGTTTTTAAAAATTGCGAGGGGAAAAAAGGTAAAAATTTAAGTGGAAAAAAGTTGCAAATTTTAAAAAAAAAGTTAAAACTATAAAAGAAAAAATTATTACTGTCAAATTTACAAGAAAAAAAGCTGCAAATTTACATGAAAGAAATGTGAAAATTTGAGATAAAACATTCAAAAACAGTTCAAAATTTAGGGGAAAAAAGTTCAAAATTTACAAGAAAAAGTTAGACATTTATAGGGAAAGTTATTTTAAAAAAGCTTCAAATTTACCAGAAAAAGTTAGAAAATTTACAGGAAAAAAAAATTAAAAATTTATGAGAAGCTCAAATTTAAAGGAAAAAATGGAAAAATTTACAAGAAAAAGTTGCAAATATACAAGAAAATAATTGAAAATTTACAAGAAAAAAGTTAGTTACAGAAAAAAGTTGAAAACTGACGAGCAACATCACAACTGTTTAAAACTGCAGTAATGCTGTTCCTTAGCAGACATGAACAAATGAGGCTCATTTTTTCATGTTTTTTCTTTGTGGATTAAAGGCTTATCAGGCTGGAACAGGATCTCATGTGACTGCGGCCACACATCAGGCTGGACCATCTCTGATAAAGACCTACAGCAGAGGACACCAGGTGGACGTGTCTCGGTGGCAGCGTGTCCCAGTGGATTTTGGAGGCTGTCAGTGTCAGCCAACACTGCTGCTCAGTCAGCTGCAGCTACGTACATTTACGCAAATCTCAAAGCCATCCTGGACTGGAGGGCACCATAATCACATTAATGATAAATTATGCATCAAAAATTTATGCACATGGCAGGAGTGGGTTAATTGAAGGATCGTCTGAGACTAATTAAGCCGATAGAAGCAGTTGTTGTACACTGAAGATGATGTCAGAGGGGTGCAACCGTTTTCTCCTCCAACACAACAAACATGGCGTCCGTTTGTACCATTGTCCAATTCTCACAGCTTTTCTGATTGGTGTTACGTTGCCATAGCAACTGTTTCAGCGTGTCTTACATGGGTTGACATTAGGCGGTGATTTGCTGTTTTTCACCAATTTAGCATTAGGAACAAACATAAATGTAAATTAGGTACAGATTTGCAAGAGTAAAGGTGCAAAAATGATAAAAGATGCCAAGTTTTTTTAATTACAAAAAGTTGCAAATTACAGTTTAATTACCTGAAATAAAAATCTAACATTTAACTTGTAAATTAGCGCTGCAAATTTACAAGAAAGGAGTTGCAAATTTATGAGGAAAAAGTTGAAGATTTGCAGGAAAAACCTTGAAAATTTATGAGAAAAAAGTCAATTTTTTATCATAAATTTGCAACTTTTTTCTTGTAAAGGTGAAACTTTTTTCCTTGCAAATTTAAAATTTTCCTTTAACTTTTAAACTCTCTTCCTATCCACCTTGTTCCTCAATCCCATGATGCCTTGTGTGAACTATGGACGCAACTTCCGGTACTAGCTTAGAACGTGTGGTTGTCACTGAAACGGGACACTTTTACTTGTTAAAAACAATGACCTCAGCATCAGAAATGTAGGAACGCTGCCTTTTGCACCTCAGAAACAGTAATATAATCATAGCACTTCCCACCACTATGGAGGGATGAGAAGATGAGCTTAAAAAGTTTCCTGGCAGACAGCAGCTCCGTCAGTTAGCTCCGCTGCTAACATGCTAACGCTGTAAACAAATCAAAGCTCTGAGATACAGCAATGTCTCCACCGCAGTAAGTCTGATGCATTTTGTTAAAAGATGCTGGACATAATCAGATTTACCTCAGAGCAGACGTAGAATCCAGTCAGAACCACAACAGCGTTCTTGGCTGTTTTAATGTCGGGGTAAAACAGACAGCTGCAGCTGTTTTACCCCGACATTAAAATGCTCCTGCTGCTGTCATGCCCTGAATGCTTGTTATTTATCTTAACACGTACAGACCTTTTCTGACAGTTGTTCAGAATTTTATTGATCTATATTTTGTGATCATTTAAAAATTAATGCATGCTGAAGCTGCTAGTCCAAATCGTTGCAAGGCAGTGCAACGAATGCAAAAAACCCCAATGTGGGGAGACTTGAATAACGAAACCGAATTGTCTTTCATTTCAGTTTATTCAAGAAATCATTCCACTGTCTGCTCTTATTCTTGAGCAGCGAACAAAGAGGCTGAACACACCAAAGTTCTCTCATTTAAACCTTCTCACATCAAACCATTTCCCTCGCGGGGGAAATCACACATCTATATCAAAGTCTCTTTATTCACATTCATTAGCCTTTTATTTACATAACTCCCCCTTCTCTCTTCTCGAGCCTCAGTGGTCAGGAAGTCTTCTGTCCCCTGTCCTCCGCAGGGGGTCCAGGCTCTGTGGCTCCGCACCGCAGGGGGCTGGCTCTCCTTCATCGTGGTTAAATCACATATGCAGTGTCCAACATATACATGTCTCACAACACAGCCATATAACCCCCCCCCAAACGATGAAGAACAGACTAATTCCCAAAATTTAATAGCACCTTACTCACTACTGAATAATCAACACCAACATTCAGTCTGTGCGCCGCTTGGGCTTCAGCCGTCTGCCGAATCTGCTGTGAGTTGGCCCCGCCTTGCCTGCGGTGCTGTTCTGCTTCGGGTCTGTTGACTGAGGAAGAGAGTGGTTAATTGCCCTCTGCGGGGGCCTGCCTCGTCGAGGCGCCACCGCGACCGGTACAGACACGTCCTTCATGACAAAAGCAGGTTTTAGTCTGTCAATACTGACTGTCTCTTTTCTGTCCCCAAAATCTAGCACAAATTGCTTATCACCTGCCTCCAGCACTCGAAATGGCCCTTCGTAAGGTGGTTTGAGCGTTGCTTTAAGGGCTTCGCGCCTGACAAAAACGAAATCGGCATTTTTCAAAGCCTTGGGGACGAAAACTCGTGGAAAAGCGTGATGAACCGGACCCGGGAGCGTGTCTGCCCCCGTGCCAACTAACGGTCCCAGAGCAGAGAGAGGTGGGGGCTCTGGGTGCTCTGGTAAAAACTCGCCCGGCAGCCTCAGAGTTTGTGCGAATACCAGCTCCGCTGGGGAGGCGTCTAAGTCCTCTTTAGGCGCAGAACGCAACCCTAATAAAACCCATGGGAGTTTATTTACCCAATCTGCATCCGTGAGCGACGCTCTGAGTGCTGCCTTCAAAGACCTATGAAAACGCTCGCATAAACCATTAGCCTGGGGGTGGTAAGCCGTAGTGCGGTGAATTTTGGCTCCTAAGCCGTTGGCCATCGCTGACCACAGCTCAGAGATGAATTGCGGTCCTCTATCGGACGTAATGTCCGACGGAACCCCGAAGCGCGCCACCCAAGCCGTTAAAAAAACGCGAGCCACCTCCGCGGCCGTGGTCGTCGCAAGTGGGACCACTTCCGGCCAACGTGTGGTGCGGTCCACCATTGTCAAAAGGTACGTGAACCCCTGTGATGCCGGTAGGGGGCCCACAAGGTCGACGTGCACATGGTCGAACCTTCTGGCCGGAATGCGGAACGGTTCTAACGGGGCTCTTGTGTGCCTGTGAATTTTGGCCCGTTGACAGGAAATGCAGGTTTTTGCCCATTCCTTCACGTGCTTGCGCAGGCACGGCCAAACAAACTTTTCCGCCACTAGTTTCACCGACGCGCGCACCCCCGGGTGCGCCAGTGAGTGGACCGAGTCAAAAACACGGCGGCGCCACGTGGCCGGAACCACCGGACGCGGGCGCCCCGTCGACATGTCGCAGATCAGGGGGGGCATACCGGTTTGTAAACACTTGCTCTCCAGCCTCAACCCTGTTGGTCCAGACTGGAGCGCGCGCACGTCTGCGTCCGCCCCCTGGTCCGCTGCCATGGCTGCGTAATCTATACCCACGTGCACCGGGGCTGCGCGCGCCACCGTGCCGCTCTCCTGCGGCGCGGTCACGGTGGCCCGTTCTGCCTCTGCGCGTGTCGGGGTCGTGAACGCGCGTGAGAGACAATCCGCTACTACATTGAATTTGCCCGCGACGTGCCTAATGTCAGTGGTAAATTCCGAGATTGCGGCCAGCTGCCTCTGCTGCCTGCCGGACCACGGATCTGAAATTTTGGCCATGGCGTATGTGAGCGGCTTGTGGTCCACATAAGCGGTGAAGCACCGTCCTTCCAGCCAGAACTGGAAATGACGAATAGCCAAATGCAGCGCCAACAGTTCTCTGTCAAACGCGCTGTATTTTCGCTCAGCCGCGCTTAAAGATTTGCTAAAGAAAGCCAAAGGCTGCCAAACTCCGGCTACCTGTTGCTCAATAACGGCCCCTATGGCTAAATCTGAAGCGTCTGTCGTCAGCGCGATACGTGCTGCAGGGTCTGGGTGGGCCAGGAGCGCAGCGTCAGCCAAGGCTTTTTTAACCTCTGTGAACGCGCGCTCCCGCTCCGGGGACCATTCGACCGCCTGGGTCGGTTTTTGTTTTTTGAGCGTGGCATATAACGGTTGCATGATTTGAGCTGCGTGGGGCAGGAATCGGTTACAAAAATTCACCATCCCCAAGAATTCCTGTAGTGATTTGACCGTTTGTGGACGGGGAAAATCCGCTACCGCGCGTGCTTTCTCTGGTAACGGAACCGCTCCCTCCGGGGAGACGCGGTGACCCAAAAAATCAATCCGCTCAACGCCGAACTGGCACTTGGCTGGGTTAACTATTAAGCCGTGCTCTCCCAGCCTCCTAAAAACTGCTGTGAGGTGCGTTTCGTGTTCGTCCTCTGAAGTACTCGCGACCAAAATGTCGTCGAGGTACACAAACACGAAAGGGAGATCGCGTAACACGGCATCCATCATCCGCTGAAATGTTTGCGCCGCCCCTTTGAGACCAAACGGCATGCGTAAAAATTCGAAAAGTCCGAACGGGGTTATTACCGCTGTTTTAGGAATGTCCTCCGGTTGGACCGGGACTTGGTGATAGCCGCGAACTAGATCAATCTTTGAAAAAATGCGCGCCCCCGCCAGGTGCACCGAAAAATCCTGAATGTGCGGGATGGGATAACGATCGTGTGCCGTAGCGTTGTTTAGCCTGCGGTAATCCCCGCACGGTCTCCAGGAGCCATCGGCTTTCGGTACCATGTGCAGCGGCGAAGCCCACGGGCTCTTCGACCTACGAACGATGCCCAGCCTCTCCAGGCTGGCGAACTCCTCGCGCGCAATGGCGAGCTTAACTGCATCCAAGCGCCGAGCTTTTGCAAACACGGGAGGACCAGAAGTGGGGATGAAGTGTTTCACCCCGTGCTTCGCGACCGTCGCTGAAAAAGTGGGCACAGTGAGCGCTGGAAATTGGGTGAGGAGTGTGTGAAACTTACCACCTGCTGTAGCGACGTGGGTCTGTACTGGTGGCGGGGACACTCGAGCTGAACAGGGGAGAGAGTAAAAAGAGAGTGCATTTACCAGCCGTCTATTAGCAAGATCAACTAACAGATTGTGTGAACACAAAAAATCCGCGCCCAACATGTTGAAACTCACCGCCGCTACTACAAAAGTCCATTCATATGTGCGGCCATGTAAGCATAAAGGCAAGGTCCTTCTCCCGTAGGTGTTGATGTTCGAGCCATTTGCCGCTGTAGCTCCGTCACCGTGGGGTCCAGCTACCCGGTCCGCGTATGTTGGGGTGATGAAGCTCACTTGTGCTCCGGTGTCAATGAGGAACACTCGTCCGGAGCGCGCATCCGTGATGTAGAGCAGCTTGTTGCGTTCTCCGAGGGTCGAAGCTGCTAGCGACCCCCGGTCTTGCCGTTTCCCGAACTCCTGAAGATGCAGGGCGGCACACACCTGCGTGCCTTCTCTGCGAACCTCCGATGGTAAAAGCAGAGATCTTCTCCTCCGCTGTGTCGTGCCCGCGCCTCTGTCGCCGGGCTATTGGCTCCCCCTCGTCGCGGTCGTGTTGCCGCCGTCGTCGGCCAGTCTGGTTCTGCCGCCTCTGGCTCCCCGCTGTCTCAGGTCGCTGCTGTGGTTGCTTGCCCGCCGCAGGCGTCCAGGATCCCGTCTGCCTCCTGGGCCAGCTCCCGGAACTCCTCCAGGGTGTGACACTTTTTGCCGGCCAGCGTGCTTCTCGCATGCGCCGGGAGGTTGGAGAGGAAGATGAACTGAAAAATGAAATCATCGTTGTCCAACCCTCTCAGCTGTATCATCTCCTCCATCAGGGCGCTCGGCCTGTGTCCACCTTGGTCTAGCAAAGACAGGATCCTCCTCGCCCTCACTTCAGCCGAGGGGGTGAAAAACTTGATGAGGGTGGATTTCAGCTTGCCGTACCTGTCGGTCGCGGGTGGCTGCTCCACCAAGCTTTGCACGCACCGAGCTGTGCTGTTGTCCAGTTTAGCGATGACATGGTGGAACTTAGTGTCATCCACCGTTACTCCTGCGAGCGCGAACTGCGACTCTGCTTGCAGAAACCACGACCGTGGGTTATCCTGCCAGAAATCAGGCAGCTTAACGGCCACTGCGCTCGCCAGCTCTGAGCGCTGTGAGTCCGGGACCCTGAGAATTTCTTCGTTCATTCTCAACGTCGTCAGTCACCAATGTGGGGAGACTTGAATAACGAAACCGAATTGTCTTTCATTTCAGTTTATTCAAGAAATCATTCCACTGTCTGCTCTTATTCTTGAGCAGCGAACAAAGAGGCTGAACACACCAAAGTTCTCTCATTTAAACCTTCTCACATCAAACCATTTCCCTCGCGGGGGAAATCACACATCTATATCAAAGTCTCTTTATTCACATTCATTAGCCTTTTATTTACATAACTCCCCCTTCTCTCTTCTCGAGCCTCAGTGGTCAGGAAGTCTTCTGTCCCCTGTCCTCCGCAGGGGGTCCAGGCTCTGTGGCTCCGCACCGCAGGGGGCTGGCTCTCCTTCATCCTGGTTAAATCACATATGCAGTGTCCAACATATACATGTCTCACAACACAGCCATACCCAAAACTATTTGACATCTTTCTTAAATCATTGAGCCTTAGGAAGCAAATTGTTACAATTTTTTATTTATTATTTTACTTCATGCAGCCTTCGTTCTGGTGACATATATGACACATAAACGTCAGGTCTGTGACATTCATACAAGTGAAAACATTCCTGCTGCTCTTGCATCTGGACCATCGATCACACCAACAGTCCTCGTTAGTTTTCAGTGCATCATCTACGCATCGCCGCTGAGAAGCCTCCAGTTATCCAGTCTATGGCACAACCACCAACACCAGCAGCAAGTACCAGAACTACACCAAAACATTCAAAAATACAAAAACTACAAGAGCTGAAATTATCATCCACTTGAGTGCAAAACACGTATGTGGACTATACATTAAAATGAATTTGAAAAACTTTTAAAACACTAATTTAAATGCCCATGCTGCTCCACCCTTGATGACTGATTTAACACAACTTCAGCTGAAACTGGAAGCTCCGCCCATAATCGTTCCTACAGCAGCGCCCCAGGAATAAGGTGGACAAATTTTCAATTTTTTCATGTAAATTTGAAATTTTTCCTTTAAATTTGAAACTCTTTTCCTATAAATTTTTTAACTTTATTCTTGTAAATTAGATTTTTCCCCCAATAAATCTGAAACTTTTTCCAAGTAATTTTTCAACTTTTTTCCCAGTAAATTTACAATATTCATCTGGATGCTGCTAAATTTCTACTTAATTAAACTGTAATTTGTGACTTTTTTGAATTTTATCACATTTTTACATCTTTTATTCTTGCATCTTTGTGCCAAATTTGCATTTCTACATTTCATGCTCATTCTTCATGCTAAACTTGTGAACAACCCGTCCCCCTTACTGGAACACAACGACTCTCAGCTCCTTTCAGCTGAACTGTGAGTGGAATCTGAAGAGACTGAAAGCTCTGATGGCTGTACGAGTTGTAGATATTTAAAGAAAATCCTTCACAGTTGCTGCAGCTATTTCCGTAGCCCTTCCATGATGTGCCAGACTGTTGACTTTAAGCAGAGCTCTTGGGACTAATTTGGTCTAAAGCAGTTGTCCATTTGGGCTAAATTTGGACTAATAAGACAGACTAAACAGGCACATTTTCCATTATTATGAATTGGCAAATTGGCACCATTAATGTCTGGCTGGATTTAGCCTAGAAACAATTACCAAGAGCATCTGGTGCCTGGTGGGGAGGCTTTAATACTTCTGAGGAAGGAAGCAGGCCCTGGGAGCTGCTGTGTGGGCCATCTGATTTATAGGTGGGCAGCAGAAATCCATCCATCCAGTTTTCTGGCTACCACAGGTGGCTGGAGCCTGAGCTTGCCGTCTCAGGGCTTAGGTTCACCATGGAGGCTTCACCAGGCCACTGCAGGACTTTCTGAAAAATTAAAGTGTTCTGCAGAATCAAACCTTTGTCTGAAAGTCTGCGGAGTTCTTTGGGTGAGATCGATGCTGCCAAGTGTTTCTGTTTGGGTCCACGTTTGGCTGTGCACCAACCAGGAGGTGATCTGTTATGTTTGAACAGGGATGGGGGTGTTCACCAATTAGCATAAGGTACAACCGTATAAAAGAAAACTAGGTGCAAATTTGCAACAATTAAAGTGTAAAGATATGAAAGACCCCAATTTAAAAATTAAACAAGTCGCATATTACAATTAAATTTGTCATGCTCTTGAGCACGGATGGGTGCCGTGCTCAGCCTCCAGTTCAAGTTAAGTCCTTTTCTGTTTGTTTGCTTCTTTGTTTATGTTGTAGTTATTATGGTCAGGTGACCATTTCTCATTTACCTATTTAAGGACAACGGCAACGTTTCCCGTTGCCGTGTCCTACTGTTTGTCCACTCAGAGTGACCCACCATTACTCTGAGTGTAAGTTGTTTTCTGCAGAGGTGAACAGGTGCGATTTGTCTTGGATTTATCCTTTTCCCTCCGTTTTTTCCGTCAGACGTGAGCCCCATTTCCTTTCAGGTGTGACTTCGTCTTGTTTTCCTCGTTTTCCCCCGGCGTGTCCAAGCGCCTCAGCCTGGGTCTGTCCAGGCTGTTCTCTTTTCCCACCAGACATGAGCCCCGTTCTCCTCCAGCATTCCTCTCACCATTCTCCATTTGTACGTGTTCGTGTTTAAGTTAATAAATGTTGCAAACTCACAGCATGTGTTTGGTGTCTTCTGCCTGCCCTTGAAAAGGGTGATTTATGACAGAAGGACACAGCCAGTGTAAAGACACCAGCTGCTGTGGGTTTTGCCTTTTTTCCCCCTCCTCACTTTTTTAAAAGTCCGTTTTTACAAGGATGTCAGCCCACATGGACTTTAGTGCTTTTGAGCTAGATGAGGCGGAGTGTTGGGCATGGAGTTATTGGAGGACATAATCTCGGATGTTCACTTTTCCCACACTCCAGAGGAGGCACTGTGAGTTTGGGATAGTGTGGCACAGGTAATGGAGGCATACCCTAGCCTGTGGAGCTATCCAGGACTTACGGGTCTCCTCACCTCTGTATCCAATGCTCAACATATGCTCCGCTGGCTGGGAAAAAGCCTCTCCCCGTACCTGTGCTGACGAAGAAGCGTCCCCGGGTGTGGAAGTCGCCAGTTTCACACCGTGATCCAGCCACAGCACCACCCTCTCCTCCCAAACAGTGGCACACTTCATCTGCTGTCACTCCAGCTTTGGAGGAGCCTGCAGTGTGCTGGATTGGATATACAGCCGTTGGTCCCACTGATGAGAAGCGCCGGCGGGTTTTGGTAGCAGCTGGAGGGACATCGTCTGGACCCACAGCAGCAGCAACCATCACGCCCCAGGAAATAAGGCAAGTACATTTTCATTCTCTAACACTTTTAGATGAAATGCCTTGTCTTATTCCCGGTGGTGAGGCTCAGCAGCAGCAGCAGCTCAATTTAACTGAATCCTCACCGCCTGCTGCTGTCATATTTCCCTCACCTGCTCTTCCGTGTATCCTGTCTGTCCGCCAGTCCTGGGAGAGAGCCGCCGGATGACTAAGGGGCCTGCAGCCCTGGAAGATTCCGTTCCAGCCCCACAGCCACATCCTGGATGGGAGAAGAGCACTCCCTGTGCCCTGAAGACTGAGCTGACAAAAAAGTGTCCCGTGGCTTCAGCTGCACGGGTCTCTGCGCCAGTGGTGAAGTAACCTCCAACATCAGCCGCCACGCCAGGAGTTCCACCAGTATCGGTTGCCACACCTGGAGGTCCTTCAGCAGCCGATTCCATCACGCCCTGGGAGATAAGGCAAGTGTGTTTTCATTTTCCTACTCATAAAAATGAAATGTATTGCCTTATTCCCGGTGGTGAGGCTCAGCAATTGCAGCCAACTTTAGCTGAGTCCTCACCATCTGCTTCTACCTCCCTTCCCTCATCTGCTACTCCTGTGTCTCCTTCCATTTCCCCCCGAGGGCCCGCCGGTTCCAGAATGGAACCGCCAGACGACGGAGGAGCTTGCAGCCCTGGAGGACTCCAATCCAGCCCCGCAGCCATGTCCTGGATGGGAGAAGAGCGATCCCGGTGCGCTGAAACTTGAGCCAACAAGAGTGTCCCCTGGTTTCAGTTGCACGGGGCTCCGTGCCAGCGGTGAGGCCACCTCCAGTTCCAGCCGCCATTCCAGGAGAGCTTCCTGCACTGGTCGTCGCGCCTGGAGGCCCTTCAGCTGTATCCACCATCATGCCTGCTGCTGGGGTCATCACAGCGAAGTCGCTGGAGTCCTGAATGGCGGTAATACTCGAGTCAAGGAAAGTTCTCTGTTCAGTCTCTCCACTATTAGCCTCAGAGAAATCTTGTCTTGCTTATGGCAGGGAGAATCAGCTACAGATGCCCTCTGTTCCTGAGTTCTCCTCGCCGGGCTCCACTGTTGCCGGTAATGTTCCAGTGTTTTCTTCTTCCCCATCTGAGGTGACCATGCTGGGGTTGGATCGCCAGATGTCCGGAGTCGAGATGTCCCAGCCGAACTCACTGGAGTCCTGGATGGCGGTGGAGCTCGAGCTTAAGCAAGTTCTCTTTTTTTGTTTTCACTATAACTGTATTAGAAAGGTCTTGCTTGGCTCTTAGTAGGGAGGACCAGTTGCAGCCGCCAGCTGCATCTGAGTTCTCCTCGCTGGGCTCCACCGCCGGTGACTCTGAACCGGTGTCTGTTTCCTCTCTATCGGAGCCTCCGTCTCCGCCAGAGGTCGCCGTGGGTCCTCCGTCTCCGCCAGAGGTCGCCGTGGGTCTTCCGTCTCCACCAGAGGTCGCCGTGGGTCTTCCGTCTCCACCTGAGATCGCCGTGGGTCCTCCGTCTCCACCCAAGATCGTTGTGGGTCCTCTACCTTCGCCTGAGATCGCCGTGGGTCCTGGGCCTCCGTCTGAGGTCATTGAGGGTCCTCCGTCTCCACCCAAGATCGTTGTGGGTCCTCTACCTTCGCCTGAGATCGCTGTGGGTCCTGGGCCTCCGTCTGAGGTCATTGAGGGTCCTCCGTCTCCACCCAAGATCGTTGTGGGTCCTCCGTCTCCGCCCGAGGTCGTGAAGGGTCCTCCATCTCCACCCAAAGTCATGGAGGGTCCTCCGCCATCGCCTGAAGTCGTTGAGGGTTCCCCAGCTCCGTCTGAGGTCACAGTGGGTTCCCCGCCTTCACCTGAGGTCTCCAGTGAACAGTTATTCCCCTCATCTGGTTCTCTTGCTGGTCATCCACCCTCGTCAGTAATCCTTTTCGCCTGCCTTCTCTGCTGGGCAGTTGTCTTTTTCACCTGGTCTCCTCTCTGGTCAGCCATCCCTTCGCCTAGTTTTCTCACTGATCAGTCACCCTCCTCATCAGGTTTCCATCTTTCAGCTCCTTTAGTCCGTGGTAAGCACTGGGTCCAGCTACCGCCTCCAGGAGGGGGCGCGTTGTGCCCCGCAGCCGGCTGGCGCAGGGATGCTGGGAGACCACGTGATAAATAACGCCATCTGCTTGGGTGGCTCTGGAACTCTGGGAGGCCACCTGATTTGTTCCACCATGGGATCGGGTGGTTCTGGATTCTGGCAGACCACCTGAACTGTGTTGGTTTTCACTCTGTTTCCTTGGTATTTTACTGCCACCTGCTGTACAGTGTTGTTGGTCATGAATTTTTTTTAAATTTTCTGGTTTGCTTTGGTCCCTCCATGCCTGGGTTCCTCCTCCAACCTCCCAGGGTTAGTTGTTTTTTTTCTTGTTGGGGGGGGGGGCTTCTTTGTGGGTGGGTCCGCTTTTCTTTTTTAATGTTACATCAGGGTGTCTGGGATCAACCCTTGAGGGGGGCACTGTCATGATCTTGAGCATATATGGGTGCCTTGCTCAGCCTCCAGTTCAAGTTAAATCCTTTTCTGTTTGTTTCTTTGTTTATGTATGTTGTAGTTATTATGGTCTGATGTATTTGGTTATCTAAGTTCTTTTGTTTTTGTATCCTGTTTTATCTGTGTCGGGGTTTTCATGCATTGCTGTATTTGGTCTCTGCTTATTTGAGTTGTCTGTATTCTTAGTTTTGTCTTAATATGTCCTGTCTTTTTATTGTGAATCATTTGGTATTTAAGGTATTATTTGCATGTTTTGGGGTTGTGCTATCTTATCCTTGTATCATTATTTAGTTTCCAGTCTGTGCTTTTATTTTGACAGCGCCCCACGCAGCTTCCAGCTGTCAAACCCTGTTTCACGGGCTGCACAGTTGTCACTGATTATATTTACTTCCTCACTCATGTACCCATACCTGTCATTCATTGATCAGTTCCCATTTAGGTGGGTGATGGGGTTGACAGCTCTGTGATCTCCTGGATTACTGACTACCTGACAGGCAGGCCACAGTTTGTCCGGCTGGGCAATGTCTTGTCTGGAGTGGTGGCTTGTGATACGGGAGCTCCACAGGGGACTATGCGCTCTCCTTTTCTCTTTACTTTATAACCACTGATTTTCAGTACAACACAGTCATGCCACCTGCAGAAATTCTCTGATGACTCAGCTGTTGTGGGGTGTATAAGAGGAAGAGAGGAGGGGGAGTACAGGGCACTGGTAGACAGATTTGTGGAGTGGATGGAGCAAAATCACCTGAGGTTGAATGTCAGCAAGACCAGAGAGATGGTGATTGACTTCAGGAAGAGGAAGACTCCTTCTCAGCCACTGCAGATTAGGGGGGGGGGGGGGGGGATGTGGGAGTGGTTGAGGACTACAAATATCTGGGTGTCAGGATCAGCAGCGGGTTGGACTGGAGATCCAACACCGATGCTGCGCACAAGAAGGGGATGAGCAGACTTTACTTCCTGAGGAAGCTGAGATCCTTCAGCGTGTGCAGCAGGATGCTGGAGCTTTTCTACCAGACCGTTGTCACCAGCGCCATCTTCTTTGCTGCTGTCTGTTGGGGTAGCAGTATCAGGGCCAGAAACACCAACAAACCTGACAAGATTATCAAGAGGGCTGGCTCTGTAATTGGTCTCAGACCGGAGACCTCTGAGACAGTGGTGGAGAGGAGAACACTAAATAAACTGTGATTCATCATGGACAATCCTGATCACCCCCTCCACCACACACTGGATAGACAGTGAAGCACTTTCTCCAGTAGACTACTACAGCTTCGTTGTCGAACAGCCAGGTACAGGAAATCTTTCCTGCCACATGCAATTTCACTGTACAATAACTCACTATGATGTTGTATTCTGGTTATAGCTATGCTACCACACTGCAGCTTACAGACTAACTGGTACCTCACATTTCACTCTGCTCCTGATAGTCCTTCTTTGTGCAATGGGATGATTCATGTGTTTATATGGGTCATCCTATATTAAGCTATGATGTATATAGGTTTTATAGTCGTGTTAGTTTTACTTTCCATGGGTAATCCCTTTGTCATGTGTGTGTTTCTGTTGTTTGGTTGTCTACTGTCATGCTGCTGTTACACTGTAATTTCCCAGTTTGGGATCAATAAAGTACATCTATCTAAACTCACAGCGTGCGTTTGGTGTCTTCTGCCTGGCCTTGAAAAGGGCGATTTATGACAAAATTACAATTTCTTGTAAATTTTCAAGGTTTTTCCTGTATATTTTCAACTTTTTTCTCGTACATTTGCAGCGCTAATTTACAAGTTAAAAATTGCATTTTTATTCTGGGTAATTAAACTGTAATTTGCAGCTTGTTAAATTTTTAAATTGGCATCTTTTATCACATCTTTGCACCTTTATCCTTAAAAATTTGCACCTAATTTTCATTTCTACATTTGTACCTCACTGAACACTCCCATTCCCTTTGTTAAAAATAACAAATGGCCTCCTGACAACGGCCCATGTGTGATGATCAGGTGAGCATGCATCCCCCCTCCCTTCCTGTTTCTGTTTCCCGGCTCCGGAGCTCATCAGCACGCCTGCGTGATTGACACACCTGCTGCTTCCTGGTCTACCAGCGTATTTAAGAGCTAGTGTGTGAAGAGCTCGCTGCTGGATCATTGGGTGTTGCTGGCAGAACAACTCCAGTCAATGTTGCTTGGCAAATTTAGTTATCCTGTTGTCTTTACTTCCTGTGTCTTCTCCTCCTCAGGTTTGCTGCCACTCCAGCGGTGTCTCTGGGGCTGTGCACACTCACGTGTACCAAACTATTCAAAGACAACATCATCTTCACCCAGGTCACCCAGTCATCTCCTCCATCCCGTCATCTCCTCCATCCCGTCATCTCCCTGCAGTCTCCAGTCTCTTCCCATTTTGTGTTCCATGCTGGAGTTCACTGTCGGGCCTTCAGCTTGTGTAGTAAGACTCTCTTCCCCTGTTATCATTCTCCGCTTGGCAATTCTAGTCATTAACCTCCTCTCGCCTCTCCTTTCTTTCAGGCTACATGTGGCTCCAGCGTGCCCCTGTCTTTATTACCTCCGCCAAGGAGGTAATGTTTTTACCGGGCTTTGTCTGTTATCAATGTAACTCAAAAAGTTATGAACGGATTTTGACGAAATTTTCAGAAAAGGTGTGTAATGGCACGGGGAACAGATGATTACATTTTGGTGATGATCTGAGAGTGCATACCTCCACCAAGGGCTTTGTTTGTATTTGTGCAGCAGGATTATACAAAAACTACTGGATGGATTTGGATGAAATTTTCATCAGAGGTGGTTCTTGGCCTAGAGAGGAACCCATTATATTTTGGTGATGATCTGGGAATGCATACCTCAGCCAAGGCTCTTCTCATTGTGTCAGCCACAATACTCCAAAACCAAAGCACAGACTTTGATGCAATTTTCATCACAGGTGGCTCTAGGCCTACACACAAACCCATTACATTTTGGAGGTGATCCATGAGAGACTGAAAGAGCCTTGGCAGAGGTATGCGCTCTCTGAGGCTTAAATGCAGGGCAAACCACTTCAGATGAACACTCAGACTCGAGAGGAAAATTTAACACAACTTTAATGAAAAGCAAAATACACAAACATGCCGACTTAATAAACAAACACCACATGAAACGACTACTGACAACTTAAATATAGCTAGAAAAGCACTCAGAGTGCATACCTCCGCCAAGGCTCCTTCCATTTGTCATGGATCACCTCCAAAATGTAATGGGTTTGTGTGTAGGCCTAGAGCCACTTGTGGTGAAAATTGCATCAAAGTCTGAGCATTAGTTTTGGAGTATTGTGGCTGACACACTGTGAGAAGATAAGAGCCTTGGCTGAGGTATGCATTCCCAGATCATCACCAAAATGTAATGGGCTCCTCTCTAGGCCAAGAACCACCTCTGGTGAAAATTTCATCCAAATCCATCCAGTAGTTTTAGTGTAATCCTGCTGCACAAATACAAACAAAGCCCTTGGTGGAGGTATGCACTCTCGGATCATCACCAAAATCTAATCATCTGTTCCCCATGCCATTACACACCTTTCCTGAAAATTTCGTCAAAATCCATTCATAACTTTTTGAGTATTGTTGGTAACAGACAAACCCCGGTAAAAACATTACCTCCTTGACGGAGGTAAAAATCCTACTAGAGCAACAAAACACTTGACAATCATGAATATTTATTCAGTTAAAACATTTAACAATTTATGACAGCAATTTGTAATATTGTTCATACTTTAGAGCGAACAGCCCTCATCACTAAGACCTGGTCAGGTGTACATACAGTATGTGCGTGTGCTTTAAGTGGGGTTGTGTGAGCATGAGGATGAGGTTGCCCTGAGTACTGAAGGATCGGTTTAGTGTGGTGTAAATTTAAACCCTGAAAAATAAGATCTACCCTTGTTTTAAGTTGAGCCAGTTGCTGAGACAAACCAGTCACCACCGCCGACACCGCCTCAGGGAGCAGCCTGACAGTGACAATTTATTTAAAATTAGTTAATTGGCCTGCATTAATCAAAAACAGCTAATGCATTTATACTCACAGCCCTAGTATTTATTCATAATTAATATTTGTAATTATTGCGATCAGTATGTTGTATATAGTAAAACTGTAGTAATAGCTACAGTATTTTGTGTTTCTGTATGTATTTGGTTATTAATATGTATTATAATGTGCATCATCTCAGCTTGGACAAATAGCATGTGATGCTCTCATGTGATTTCCTTCTCATCTGACTGACTGCCATTAGCATTTTAGCTACTAGCGTGGCTATCTCAAACTTTAATTGTGGTGATATATAACAGTGCTGATTTTTTTTTTAATGACATATGTAGTTAATATTAAATGTTAATGTCATGTATCGTCATGTGTCAGTAGCCGTGTTTACTAGCAATAGCACGGGCAATTAACTGGACTTAACTATGAAACCAAGGATGCCTGTTATTAAAATAAGCCTTACAATCATTCTGTTGTGACATTCAAATGTAGAATGTGGACATTTATTTAAAAAAATGCAGTGACATTTTCCACCCCAGCATTTAGCGGTCATTGGTAGCAACTCTGCTTTTGGTGTTTTAGCTGTGATAATAGGGTGTAACTTACGACCAGATACGGCCGTGGGCAGATGCAGGCTACTGCTATGCTGCTCATGCTCCCATCGAGCAGAGAAGCAGATTAATCACAACTGGACAAATTAATACAGCATTACTAGGCTGTGAAGCAGGTTATCAATGCTCTGTAGGTTGAGAGGTGACAATTATTGAGCAGCAGAACAGTTTCACGCCAAGAAAGAGTACCTCAGCTGCAACGTTTGCTCTAAAGCCTCTTTTCCACTAGTACCTATATAGCCCTACTCACTCTGACACGGCTTTACTCAACTCAGTTCACTTTTGTTTCCATTACAGCTGAGTACCACCTGGGGTGGGTGGGATTTTTTTACAGCAAGGCGGTGCAACACTCCCGTGACATAAAACACGCGACACAAGCAAAACACAAGATGGTGGATTATGAGGTGACTGCTCGGATTCTGCTCGGAGCCTGTCCCCAACCTCCGGGTTGGGGACAGGCTCCTGCCCCAAGTGGAGGAGTTTAAGTATCTTGGGGTCTTGTTCACGAGTGAGGGGAAAATGGAGCGAGAGATCGACAGACGGATTGGAGCAGCATCTGCAGTGATGCGGACGTTGTACCGGTCTGTTGTGGTGAAGAGGGAGCTTAGTTCTAAGGCAAAGCTGTCGATTTACCAGTCAATCTACGTTCCTACTCTCACCTATGGTCACGAGCTTTGGGTAATGACCGAAAGAACGAGATCGCGGATACAAGCGGCTGAAATGAGCTTTCTCCGTAGGATTGCTGGACTCACCCTCAGAGATAGGGTGAGGAGCTCAGTCATCCGGGAGAGGCTCAGAGTAGAACCGCTGCTCCTCCACATTGAAAGGAGTCAGTTGAGGTGGTATGGGCATCTGATTAGGATGCCTCCTGGACGCCTCCCACTTGAGGTGTTTCAGGCACGTCCCACTGGGAGGAGACCCCGGGGCAGACCCAGGACTCGGTGGAGAGACTATGTCTCCCAGCTGGTCTGGGAACGCCTTGGTATCCCCTCTGAAGAGCTGGAGCAGGTGGCTGGGGAGAGGGAAGTCTGGGCTTCTCTGCTTGAACTGCTGCCTCCGCGACCCGGACCTCCGGAAAAGCGGTAGAAGATGGATGGATGGATGGATGGATGCTCGGATTTAGCTTTTTGTCAGAGTAAAGGCAAAAAAAGGAGAGCCAGAGAAGGCTACATGCAGCAAGACAAAACACTGTGGAAAAGTGTTGGAGCATTTAGGAAGCCATAGAGCCGAAGATGTGAGGATACGAACTAGATCACATATGAAGGTAAGCTAATGATTGCTAATGCTAGTTTGCTTTAAGTCCGCCGTACTACATTGTAATGTTGGCAAGTTATCGTTATTAGGTATGAAAATAAGTATACTGTGTGTGTGTTTCAGATGGCTCACTTGTGGGAAAATTATCGCTTCAAACGGTGGGTCTGGGCGTTCAACACAGCCTCTCAGTGGTGGGATGTCACCCCAGCTTCACAAATGCTTAGTGGTTACAGAACTTCAGAATGTATGTAGAAACGTTTAGCTCCCTGATCTGTGTGAAAATCACGGTGAGACTGAGACATGACGGGATGCAGCTGCTCCAGCAGCACTGAGTCTGTGGTGGTGTCGTGGCAAAAAAGGGATCAGCTGCCAAAACTTGATCGCCAGGTGCCATATTGTATTTATGTGGTTATATTAGCCGTAAAATATATATTTCAACAGGTAAACAGTACTGAGTTCAGGTTCAGGTTACTTTATTTGTACCCGTAGGTAGATTTGTTTTGCAGTTGGTGACATCCATATTTACAAGCCACTAATTACATTCAACATAGACACAAACACAGGCACACATCTTACAAAATAGGTAAATATAAAATATGTACAATATAATTTTTATAGCTTGTTCAACTCTTTGACAGCAGCAGGGACAAAGCTGTTTTTGTAGCGCTGGGTTCTACTTTTTGGGACAGCAAACCTCCGTCTGGAGGGAAGAAGCTGAAAGTTGCAGTGCAAAGGGTGGGAGTCATCATTTAAAATCGAGTCGGCCATCCTCTGTACTTGTCTGGTGTACAGGGATGTCAGGCTCAGCTGTGACTCACCAAGCAAACGACTGGACCATCTGACTACCTGATCCAAGGATTTCCTCTGTTTCAGTTTTATCTGACCAAACCATGACATTAAAGAAAAGGATAAAACAGATTCAATAAAAGCCCGATAGAACATAGTCATTATGGTTCGGTCAATTTGGAAGCGTGCAAGTTTCCTCAAACAATGCAAATTTTGCTGACCCTTTTTGCACACCCTTTCACAGTTCACCTCAAAGTTCAATCCACTATCAATAATTGTCCCAAGATATTTGTACGATTGTACACATTCGGTGGTCTGGCCTTTTAGTATGGTGACTTTGTGCCTGGGAGTTTTCCTCCTAAAGTCAATAATCATATCTTTCGTTTTTGTTGTATTCAGCTGCAGGTAGGAATCCTCACACCAGTGAACAAAGTCATCAACTACTGGGCCGTGGCCACTCTCACCATCCTGGAGGAGACTGACAATGACTGAGTCATCAGCATACTTTATAATGTGTCTGTTGTCATGTCTGCTCCGACACATGTTTGTGTACAAGATGAAGAGTAGTGGTGACAACACACACCCCTGAGGAGAGCCAGTAGAAGAGCACTTTAGGTCAGACAATGTGCCATTGACCCTTACTCTCTGCGTCCTGTTGGTTAAGAAATCCAGAATCCAACCCACCAGATTATTGCTTAAATCAAATTGTTGCAGGAGCCTTTCAACTAAAATGAGGTTGAATTGTATTAAAGGCAGAAGAAAAGTCCACAAATAAAAGCCTGGCGTGTGTCCCATTAAAATCCAGATGTTTAAAAAGCATGTCAAACAGAGTGACAGTGGCATCCTCCACTCCTCTGTGAGGCCTATAGGCAAACTGCAGAGGATCCAATGCATGTTCAGTCTGCCTTAGGACCTCACGTCTGACCAGTTTTTCAAAAATTTTCATTAAAATTGAAGTCAAAGCAACTGGTCTAAAGTCGTTTACCGTTTTAGGACAGCTGGATTTTGGAACGGGAACAACCATGGCATCTTTCCAGATCTTAGGCACATGTTGTGTCTGTAAGGACTTATTGAAAATATAATGAAATATAGGACTCAGTTCATGTGCACAGGACTTTACCAGGCGTCCACATATATTATCAGGGCCCTGACTTTTGTTCACTTTTACAGCGCGGAACTCCCTTATAACATCCTGCATCTCAATATTAAAGTGCTGATTGTCTTTGAGTTTCTGTTTCAAATCTTGGATTTCTGTGCTAAAATCAAAGGAGTCAAAACGACCATAAAAACAATTAAGAGCATTAGCCAGCTCTGTGTCTGAACTAAAACCATCTAAAAACACACGATTACTGCGCTCTGTGCTCTGAAGGCCTGCAATAGTTTTCATACTGGCCCAGGCCGAACCAAGTTTATTTGCTGCCATCTTGCTTTCCAACTCTGATTTATAATTCTGTTTTGCTCTTAAAATTTCGGCCTTCAGCTCTTTTGTGGCAACCTGTAGCGCAGAAACAGACCCTTGTTTAAAGGCAAGAGCTTTCCTCTGTAAGCAGGATTTAACTGATTTAGTAACCCATGGTTTGTTGTTGGGGTATATTTTGACACGTTTACGTGGAACAAACTTATTTTGACAGTGAGCCATGTATGAGCATGTGAGCTCAGCCAGAGAGTCCAAATCATCCCCGCAGGCCATTATGAACATCTTCCAGTCTGTACAGTCAAAGCATTCCTGGAGGCTGTGCTCTGAATCTTCTGTCCACACATCAATGTCTCTCGTCTCCACCTTGCCTCTTCTGAGAGCAGTTTTATATGTGGGCAGCAAATGAACACAGTTGTGATCTGATGATCCTAAAGGAGGAAGGGGGAGTGATTTATAGGCCCTCTCTATGGATCCTTAGCACAGGTCCAATGAGTTAGGTATAATAAAATATATGTAACAATTATGATGCATTTTTAAGCCCAAACAAACCTGATCTAGAATTAAAAGCAATTAGGTGGCACAATGGTTAGCACTACGGCAGCACAGCAACTCACCCTTGGCCATGGGATCCCTGGTTCGATCCCAGCCCCCGACCAACAGTGATCTGTGTGGAGTTTGCATGTTCTCCCCGTGTCTGCATGGGTTTACTCTGGGATTTCTCCGGTTTCCTCCCACATGCCAAAAACATGCAAGGTAGGTTAATTGGCATCAAAACTGGGGATTCTAAATTGTCCTTAGGTATGACTGTGAGAGTGAATGGTTGTCTGTCCCTCTGTTTTGGCCCTGTGATGGACTGGCAATCTGTCCAGGGTGGACCCTGCCTCTCACCCAAAGATGCTGGGATAGGCTCCAGCCCCCCTGCGACCCGAAAAGGATTAAGCGGAAGAAGATGAATGAATGAATAAAATAATACAGACACAAGGTTACATAGAAAATACTTGATTTACTGGATAGATACATGTAGATACTGTATAAATATATATTCTCTGCATCAACAGTGAACTATACATCTATTCATTTAGTATTACGCTAGGAATTTTGACAATAAACTCGTACTTGTTGCAGATGTGTCTCCACTTTTGTGTTATGGGTGAAGGTTATCACCAAGTGGCATAAATTAAATACTAAAAGATTGGAAAAGCTGTCTAAGAACAATCCAGCAGTTTGAAAAATCACTTTGGTTTGGTGTAAGTCTGTCAACAGAATTATGAGCCATAAAGCAGTTTGTGTTCAAATGTTAAATCCCATTAAACCCTAACCCAGGGGTGTCCAATCATGTGCCATGGAGGGCCAAGACCCTGCAGGTTCCCTCTTCTACCCAGTCTCTTCAGCAGGTGTTTTCACTGATCAGCAGTCAGTAGAAGAAATGCAGTGGAATCTGCTGTTGAAGACACTGGTTGGAGGTAAAGCCTGCATGGCTTGGCCCTCCATGGCACATGATTGGACACTCCTGCCCTAACTCATTATTAGGAAATACAGATGCTAATATGGCCCAGAATTCCTCCATACAGTGGGGTAAAAAAGTATTTAGTCAGCCACCAATTGTGAAAGTTCTCCCACTTAAAAGATGAGAGAGGTCTCCAATTTTCATCATAGGTATTTAGTTAACAGCTGGATGCTGGATAAGCTCATAATAGTTTCTGGGAATTCCCAGTTGGTGGTAATGTGATGATTGATCTGTATTTCGCAACAAACCGACAGAACTATGCCCGCTGGATGTCGAAATACCAGCTTGACTTGATGAACTTAAGCCTGTTTTCCACTAGCCCAGCACACCTCGGTACGGCTCGATTCACTTCAGTACAGCTCGGAATGCTTCTGTCTCCATTAGCACGGTGTTGTGCTTGTGCTGTGATGGTTTGTGTTAGGAGGTTTTAGAAGCGGGGCAGCAGCAGATTCTCAGCGAGGCGGGGCCACACTCCCGTGATGTTACGCACCAGACTGAGTCCTTATTTACACGAGACAAAAAATGGAGGATCCAAGGATTATTGCCTTGCTCGCTCTGTGGTTTTATCTCACAATTAATTTTATCTCATAATTAAGCTGCAACAACACAAGTCACTTTTGTTTTGAATTAACTGCCAAATGACCTAGAAATAATGAGCTGAAACTTGTTTTTATTCGTATTGTATACCTCAACTATGAGAAACAAAATAAGAAGAAAAAAAATCCAGAAAATCACATTGAAGGATTTTTAATGAATTAATTAGTAAATTCCTCGGTAAAATAAGTATTTGGTCAATAACAAAAGTTCATCTCAATATTTTGTTATATACCCTTTGTTGGCAGTGACAGAGGTCAAACGTTTTCTGTAAGTTTTCACAAGGTTTTCACACACTGTTGCTGGTATTTTAGCCCATTCCTCCATGCAGATCTCCTCTAGAGCAGTGATGTTTTGGGGCTGTCGCTGGGCAACACAGACTTTCAACTCCCTCCAAAGATTTTCTATGGAGTTGAGATCTGGAGACTGGCTAGGCCACTCCAGGACCTTGAAATGCTTCTTACGAAGCCACTCCTTCGTTGCCTGGGCGGTGTGTTTGGGATCATTGTCATGCTGAAAGGCCCAGCCACGTTTCATCTTCAGTGCCCTTGCTGATGGAAGGAGGTTTTCACTCAAAATCTCACGATACATGGCCCCATTCATTCTTTCCTTTACACGCATCAGTCATCCTGGTCCCTTTGCAGAAAAACAGCCCCAAAGTATGTTGTTTCCACCCCCTTGCTTCACAGTAGGTATGGTGTTCTTTCTCCTCCAAACACGACAAGTTGAGTTTTTACCAAAAAGTTCTATTTTGGTTTCATCTGACCATATGACATTCTCCCAATTCTCTTCTGGATCATCCAAATGCTCTCTAGCAAACTTCAGACGGGCCTGGACATGTACTGGCTTAAGCAGGGGGACACGTCTGGCACTGCAGGATTTGAGTCCCTGGCGGCGTAGTGTGTTTCTGATGTAGCCTTTGTTACTTTGGTCCCAGCTCTCTGCAGGTCATTCACTAGGTCCCCCCATGTGGTTCTGGGATTTTTGCTCACCGTTCTTGTGATCATTTTGACCCCACAGGGTGAGATCTTGCGTGGAGCCCCAGATCGAGGGAGATTATCAGTGGTCTTGTATGTCTTCTATTTTCTAATAATTGCTCCCACAGTTGATTACTTCACACAAAGCTGCTTACCTATTGCAGAGTCAGTCTCCCCAGCCTGGTGCAGGTCTACAATTTTGTTTCTGGTGTCCTTTGACAGCTCTTTGGTCTTGGCCATAGTGGAGTTTGGAGTCTGACTGTTTGAGGTTGTGGACAGGTGTCTTTTATACTGATAACGAGTTCAAACAGGAGCCATTAATACAGGTAACGAGTGGAGGACAGAGGAGCCTCTTAAAGAAGAAGTTACAGGTCTGTGAGAGCCAGAAATCTTGCTTGTTTGTAGGTGACCAAATACTTATTTTACCGAGGAATTTACCAATTAATTCATTAAAAATCCTTCGATGTGATTTTCTGGATTTTTTTTTTCTCATTTTGTCTCTCATAGTTGAGGTATACCTATGATGAAAATTGGAGACCTCTCTCATCTTTTAAGTGGGAGAACTTGCACAATTGGTGGCTGACTAAATACTTTTTTGCCCCACTGTATACTGGATACTGGATATACTGTCACTAAAGTGTGCAGGGTCTTCTGCACTGACACATCCAACAGTACAGTCCTCAGTAAATGAAATAATTGTTTTGGTTACTTTTCTTAAAAATGAGCCATTATTTTCAAAGTCACTAATAAATGGTTTGTACTGTTGACTCTTTTCCCACCGGTGTCTTAACAGAAAAAATAGAAAATCATGATGCAAACACGTAAGACACTAAATTGTTTATTACAATCAGCAGCAAATTCCAGATTATTCAGAATGTGCAAAATTCAAACTGTAAAAAAACAAAAACAAAACAACTTAGGATGGGTCACACACGCCGGCCACGCTGCCTCACTGAGAAGCAGCTGGGATGTGCCACTCATGCTGGTCCCAGTTCAGCAGATCTTCAGCCTGCATCTCTGTAAATAGTGACGCAAGGTCCGGTTTGGGGTGGATCGTTTTCCTCTTGCCTAGACGAAAGATGGAAATAGGTGGTGGTTAATCAAAGCAAGTGTTAAACATATTTGGGAAATAGACTTGTTGCTAAAAGCCAGTGGTGGAATGTGACAAAAAAGTGCCTCACACAGCCCCCCCCCCCCCCAAACACCCAGAAGGGGTCCTAACCCTCCGGACCTTTGGGCTTGAGCAAGCGCCCGTAGCGGCTGTAACATGGGCCGATCAAAGCGCCTTTCTATCAAGGTGGGTAGGAGAAAGGCTTGGTCTCTGGAGGGGGAAAGGGTGGGGAGGGGAAAAGTTGGTTTCCTGAAAACAGTCCTCTGTCGGGGGAACACTAACCTGTGGACTGACTGTAGGAGGGCGCCTGCACCAGGGAGCTTAAGCCAACACCACCTGCTCGTATGCCACACATAAGGCTCTTCTGGGAGCCAAAGTCCACCAAGAACTGCCTCCCAGAACGTGTGTCCTCGATGAAAAGTAGCTTCTCCCTGTCGCTAGTGGCCGTAGCTGTTACTGAACGCTGGCTGGTCTGTTTCTGCGTCCTATGGAAACGACACGGCGGCAGACAACCTTGCGTGTCGGCGCCAAAACGCTGATGATGAAAACCCGACGTCTCATTGCTGTGTTTCCGAGTGGCCGTCCCAGCCACCACCTGCAGCTTCTCAACTTTGTTGGACTCCTCCGGAGATCTCGGTCTCACTGCCTGCACACTGAACCTCCTGCTAGCCAGGATGATGCGGCCTGCTTCCTCTGCCAGCGCTCAGTAATCCTTGGTCGCCAGCAGCGGCGAGTTGGCCAGGATTGCCCTTGCCAAAGCTGGTAGCTTCTTCAGGAAGAGGTGGGCGAAGAGGAAAGATCCGTCATCTGCGCCCAGCAAAAACAGCATACTCTCTATTAACTCCACAGCCGATCCGTCTCCTAATTCTGTGTGTGAGAGGAGCTTCTCTGCTCTCTCTCCGGTGGAGGGAACAAAATACCGCAGCAGCAGCCATTTGAGAGTGTCGTATTTGCCCCGGGTTGGGGGAGCGCGAAGCATGCTCATTGTGTGCCGAGTGGTGTGCGGGTCCAGTGAAGCCACCATGTAATGGCATTTTGTGTCATCCTCCGAGACTCCGCGGAGAGCGAACTGGGCTTCCATGTGAAAAAAACCAAGCAGCCGGGTCGTGGAGCCAAAAGTCCGGGAGTTTGACCGCCACAGCGAACAAAGCTGGGGGAACCCCAAGCGCGGATGTTCCCACAGAGGTACTTAGTCTGTCTTCCATTTTCATATCTCAGGGTCACCACTGTGGAGGAAGGATCAGATGAGACACAAGCTGACGACACAACTTTATTCTCTCCAACAAGCAGAACAGACTAACTCTGAGTGCCAAAGCGATCTGCTTTATACATTTTCTTCCCGCCTCTGGCACTTAGGGTAAACACATTTACATACCAGTTACCAAGTGTGAACACACATCAACATGCACATTAACACATTTGCGCCACTGCGTCCTCAGGTGTGAGCCTGGCACAGCAGGAGCGAAAGGCACATCTTTATTTACTACATACCCCCCAGTACTCTGGCGTCCCTGGCTAGCACCCCCAACACCCCGAAGTACTGGGTGGAGTGTCATCTCCTTTGTGTCACCACAACACAATCAAATAAATTTCAGTTCAGTCCCTTTCATATTAAGTGAAAATTGTGCTACTTTAGTTTTGGGACTTTATCTATACTTTAACTTAAAAAGCAAAGGATTTTAGTACTTTTTTGTCCACCACCACTAAAAAACAGCGGGGTGTGCAACTTACCAGTCATAACACATTGCTGTGTCAGCATTTCGGGTGGCTCCATCTAGTTCCCTCTGGATTCTCTCATCAGCCAAAGGCACAGAAAAGTCTGCTGGACCACAGTGTTGACTTCTCTGAAGCCATTCTATTGTTGTTGTTTATACTGATGCTTCCTTGCTGGCTCACGGACGAATCTTTGCAAATGGCAGCTGGCGATTCTGTTGAAGATGTCGCTGTCATGATGTTACACCCTGACCAATCAGTGGCCTGCAGTCTGTTGACATCACATTTTCAGGTCGACTCAGCTCACTTGGAACCTGAATCAGATGGGTATGAAAAAAGTACCTGGAAGCTGGTACCAGGTACTAATGGAAAAGCCTACAAAGCGCGCTGAGTCAAAGTCAGTAGGGCCAAACAGGTACTAGTGGAAAAGGGCTATAAGAGTGTTGATGGAGATGTATAGAGAAGGTCAGAAGGAGTTACACTGTCTCTTTGTGGATCTAGAGAAAGCAGATGATAGGGTGGTACTGTATGAGGAAGTATGTGAGGGTGGTGCAGGACATGCATGAGGACAGTGAGATGGTGGTGAGATGTGCTGTGAGAGGGGATTACATCAGGGATCAGCTCTGAGCTACTTCTTGTTTACTTGTAGAATCAGTACTTAGTGGTATACCTCAAGGAAGTGTATTTGGTCCTATACTTTTTGTCATATACATTAATGATACATTAATGATCTGCCTGATACGGTTAATTCAGAAAGCTATTTCTTAGCGGATGACACCAAAATGTATAGGATCATAGAAAAGAGTGAAGATGCAAAAACTCTGCAGACTTGGAGTGACGCGTGGCTTTTAGGATTGCATCCATCCATCCATCTTCTTCCGCTTAATCCTTTTTGGGTCCCGGGGGGGCTGGAGCCTATCCCAGCATCTTTGGGCAAAAGGCAGGGTACACCCTGGACAGATCACCAGTCCATTGCAGGGCCAACACAGAGAGACAGACAACCATTCACTCTCACAGTCATACCTAAGGACAATTTAGAATCCCCAGTTTGATGCCAATTAACCTAACTTGCATGTTTTTGGCATGTGGGAGGAAACCGGAGAAATCCCGGGGTAAACCCATGCAGACACGGGGAGAACATGCAAACTCCACACAGATCACCCTGACAAATGCAAGCACATCAGGTCAGGAACAAAAATCAATGATGGTCAAGTACAGCATATGAAGATGGATGGTGAAGATATCCAGCTTGAAAAAAAAAAAAAAATCACACACTGAACATCTTCCATTAACCGTGGGCTGCACTGTGGCGCAGTGGTTAGCACTGTGGCAGCACAGTTTACCCTCGGCCGGGGGGATCGCGGGGATCGTGAGATGGTGGGTTCGATCCCTGCCCCCGACCAACAGTGATCTGTGTGGAGTTTGCATGTTCTCCCCGTGTTGCGTGGGTTTACTCCGGGATTTCTCCGGTTTCCTCCCACATACCAAAAACATGCAGGTTAGGGATACGGGGCGCTTGCGCACGCAGCGACCGGCAGCTGGTGGCTTGTCACCAGACTGCAAAACAAATCTACCTACGGGTACAAAATAAGTAATTAAAAAAAAAAATATCCAAAGATTTGTGGAGTGTTTCATTTTCTTCTATCCAGAGCGGTGAAGGCACAGAGGTGCAGCATGCCTTCATGCCATCACTGCGCACATAATGTGTATGTCTCCCTCTGATATGCAGGGCCACATCACACATGGCTGTTAATAGTTCCTCCTTTGTTGTAAAAGCTGCCCCCCACCCCCAGCTATCTATACACACACAATTATCTTCAGACTCACAGACCTAGAATTCCTGCCCTCATTTTCTCACTCCACCATTCTCCGTCTCTCAGAGCTTTTACTCCTGCAGCTCTACTTCTGCCTCCTTCTCTTTCCTCTGTGATAATCTCTGGCTCCGGCGCCGCGCTCCCTCACATATCCCCCCCCCCCACCCCCATCTCTCCCAGTCTTTATCCTCTCTCCTGCTGGGGAACGCAGCTCTGGTTCTACGTAGGGACAGTGATGGTGGCTCTGAGTTTATAATTAATCGTCCTCTGCAGATGGCGGGGACATTTTGCTCCTGCAGAAAACAACAGTCGAGGCACAGACACGCAGACGATGGAGAACAAACGGCGTTCACGCACAAACACACATTGTCTGCTCAGCTTTTACTCACTGTAGTTCTAGGTCATTCGGTTCCTGAGGCATGAACTTGTAGAGTGCCACGTAGGTGTGGATGGAGTGGACTTCAATGCGCCTGGGCACCTGGACACAGTGGAGGTGGAGGGGGGGCAGTGAGACAGAAATACATGCTGGATGAGTAAAAGGTCTGGGTGTCAGGCTGAATTTAACAGCAACATTTAGCTCTGCGCTACATTAAAAACACGGTGTCAATTTCTCAATTTTTACCAGATTTACAGCAATATTTGTGATTTTTTTCATATTTTGTCTTTCCTAAATAAGAAAACAAATTAAAGTAACTTTTAAAGCTAAATGTTAAATATTTAGTCTCAGTGATAAATGTTAACTCTAAATATTATTTGTCGCTGTCTGGTGCAAACAGTGCACTTTTTTTCAGCAAATATATATATACAGTGTATATATACAGTATGTATGTATACAGTGTGTGTGTGTGTGTGTACAGTTGTGCTCATAAGTTTACATACCCTGGTGGAATTTATGATTTATTTATTTTTTTTATATATATACACTATTCACAAAAAGTTAGGGATATTTGGCTTTTGGGTGAAACTTATGGAAAATGTAAAAAGTTCACGCTACAGTGATATAATATCATGAAAGTAGGGCATTTAAGTAGAAGAATGCAATGGTGATTTCCTCATTTTAAACAATTTCTTAAAACAAAAGCCAACATCAGTGGCGGGTATACCACAAAAAAAATGTCAATGCCTCAATAACTTGTCATGTGCCCTTGAGCATCAGTTACAGCTTGACAACGACGTCTCCTGCTGTTCACAAGTCGACTTATTGTCTGCTGAGGCGTGGCATTCCACTCTTCCTGAAGGGCGGCCCTCAGGTCGTTGAGGTTGGGGGGAGCAGGTGTAGCTGAGGCATTATGTTTATTTTTAAATGAACTTCAAAACTAGAGTAAAGTGGCAATATTAATAATCTGGTTCATTTTGAGTCAGTGGAACAAATGTATAATTTAGAGGTTCCCATTTCCCTTGTTGCTAGTGGGTCATTAATTGGTGGGACACAGGAAATGGGCCCATTGCGCATGCAGGGGTTTTCCCAGCAAAAACTGCGTGGACCCTGCACAGGTAAGATGGGTGTGTGGCTCTCCTCCCTCTGATGAGTTTAAACTTTGCCTTCTTTGCTGTAGTAAGTGCTTATTGATAATCGCATAACACTGCAGAAGGGCTTTTATTAAGGTTTAGTAACTTTTGATCAGAAAAATACCACTTTTATTGCTGTTTTGTCGTCGTGTCTGCTCAGAGGCCATTTTTTTTCCTTTTGCATTAGACGGGACGAGAGTGTGCTGCGGCTGTGTGCCACTGATTAATCCTTGTCTTTCACAGGTACGTTTCATGTTAAAAATGTTAGAATGTGAGTTTTATTTGAAGCTGCACTTAAGTTAATACTGTAACGTGCTGCTCGACATGGCGACGTCCCACCGGGAGATTCGAACTCACGCCTCCCGCTCCGGTGTCCCGCACCCTACCTGTGTCGCCAATAGGGTCAACCCACTTGGCAAGCCAAGTAGGGTGCTCATATTGAGTTCGCTACAATACTTTGAGTCACTTTATATTTTTTGTTTGTTTTTATTTTTATATGTAACTGTATAATTTGAGTGTCTTTATTTATTGATGCTTTTGAGTACAATTGTGTTTATTTGTTTTTTGTTTATTTATTTCAGTTTTACTGTGTTTTTGGTTTCACTTTTGGAATGTATTTTGTTAATATATAATTTTGCAACACAGCACATGTTTAAAAAAAGTGTGTGGACCTTTGCACAGACGGGACGAGAGTGTGCTGCTGCTGTGTGTATCCCACTGATTAATGCCTGTCTTTCATAGAATAAAGTGCCAGCTCTGAACCCACTATTGGAGTTATTTCCCTACACAACACAACGCAGACACAAAGAGTTTCAAGTCCACTATACAGGGTTACGAGCCTCTACACGGCAACTCAGCTGATCCCATAGGTTTTCAATGTAATTCAGGTCTGGAGAAAGTGCAGGCCACTCAATTTGAGCTACCCCAGCCTCCGGCAGCCGTCCCTTAATGATGTGGCCTCAATGAGCTGGAGCATCGTTGTCCATGAAGATGAAATTAGGCCTGTGTTGTTCTTGCAAGGGCACAATGGCTGGTTTAAGGATGGTGGCTTGGTGGCGCATGAACATGCAGTGGCCTCTCTTCTCTCTTCGTGTTTTGTGCCACTTAGTGTTGTTTAAATTACGCCTAAGTGTATATTCATGTGTTTAATGTCTGTATATGATGCTGCACACAAGCTACAGTTGCCACAGCCTCCTTGAGATAAGGAATATGACCAAACATTACGTCCTCGATCAGAGCATTACAGAGGAACTCCGTGGCCTAGGTATTCTCCACCAGACCTCCACACCCCCGGACTCGACTGTCATGTCTCATCCCAAATGGAGATGCTGCAGATGTTGTGAATGGTGATAAAAGAGAGGTAAACGTGGAGGTATCAGAATGAAGCTAACTGCTAGCCCACACAGACTGCTGATTCCTTCCCTCACTCTGGCCAACGTACGCTCACTAGACAACAAAATAGGCCACATACAGCTCCTGAGAACTACGCAATGTGATACGTGGAACTGCTGTGTTTTTATCTTTATGGAAGCGTGGTTAAATGACAGTATATCAGACTCTGCCATTCAGTTAGCTGGGCTAAAATACTACCGCAGCGACAGACTATTCACAGAAAGAGGGAAAACCTGCAAGGAGGCCTCTGTGTGTACACCAGCGACGCCTGGTGCAGTGATGCAACTGTTGTACACAAACACTGTTCTCCATTGGTGGAGTTTATGATCATCAAATGCCAACCCTTTTACAAACCTACATGGGTGTGAAAAAGTGATTGCCCCCTTCCCCGTTAAAACATACATTAACTGTGGTTTATCACATCTTTGGAAAGCTGAGTTCCATTTCTCTAGCCACACCCAGGCCTGGTTACTGCCACACCTGTTCTCAATCAAGAAATCACTTAAATAGGACCTGACTGACAAAGTGAAGTAGACCAAAAGATCCTCAAAAGCTAGACATCATGCTGCAATCCAAAGAAATTCAGAAACAAATGAGAAACAAAGTAATTGAGATCTATCAGTCTGGAAAAGGTTATAAAGCCATTTCTAAAGCTCTGGGACTCCAGTGAACCACAGTGAGAGCCATTATCCACAAATAGTGAAAACATGGAACAGTGGTGAACCTTCCCAGGAGTGGCCAGACAACCAAAATTACCCCAAGAGCACAGCGACGACTCATCCAAGAGGTCACAAAAGACCCCACAACAACATCCAAAGAACTGCAGGCCTCACTTGCTTCAGTCAAGGTCAGTGTTCATGACTCCACCATAAGAAAGAGACTGGGCAAAAATGGCCTGCATGGCAGAGTTCCAAGACAGAAACCACTGCTGAGCAAAAAGAACATTAAAGGCTCATCTCAGTTTTGCCAGAAAACATCTTGTTGATCCCCAAGACTTTTGGGAAAATACTCTGTGGACTGATGAGACAAAAGTTGAACTTTTTGGAAAGTGTGTGTTCCATTACATCCGCCGTAAAAGTACCACAGCATTTCAGAAAAGGAACATCATACCAATATGCAAACACATGGCGGCTGGGATGGTCACACTTTTTCAGTGCTGAGACAAAGTTGCTGATTTTGCCACTAAAATAACTAACCAACAGCGAATATCTGATCGGCATTTGTGACGCACACGCACCGGCTGAATTTCCACCTTGGTTGAAATACCCCTTTATTCGCCTTTCACCGGGCTCTGTGAGTAAACTGATTAGCGTTTCTTTTCGTGGTTCGCTGCTACGCTTTACCCGAAGCGTTTGCTAAGCTAACGCTAGTCGTAGCACCTAACACCGACACGAAGTGACTCTGTCCCTGGTGACTGGGGCTCACCGGAGGAACTAACTGAGGCAACAGTTGGACGGGAGCTGGATCGGAGTTTGGGTGCAGCGGTGGTGGGAGACGGGGACCAGTGGAGGACCACTGGGGCCCCAGCCAGACAAGAGCCTGAGTCGGAGCCCAGTTACAGCGGCGGGGCTCAGCGGAGGATCTACTGAGGAAGACGGCGGTAGGTGGCGGGGCTCAGCGGAGGAACTACCGGGACCCCAGCTGGACAGGAGCAGGATCGGAGCTCAACTACAGCGGCGGCGGGACTCGGTGGAGGAGCGGCCGGTACCCTGGCTGGATAGGAGCTCAATTGCAATTCGAGGTCAGTCGGATCGGATACTGGCGACACCAGCAGAGATTGTTTTTACTATTAACAGGTCAGTAAAAATGCCACCAAAGAAGGAGGAAATGGAAGAGATCAAAAAATATTTGAACTTCTTGCCAGAAGAACTGACCAAAGTGGTTAGTCAGCAGGCTAAAATAATAGGGCTAGTGGAAGAAGTCCGAGAATTAAAATTAACAATTAAGGAAAAAGACAAAAAAATTGCAGACTTGGAGCGACGCGTTGAGGATCTTGAACAATGTTTTCGTATGGATGATCTAATTATAAGTGGACTAGACATTAAATACCAATCATATGCTCATGCTACAGCAGGATTGAGAGGTGAGGATGCTCCCGCAAGTGAATCAGTCTCCCTGGAAAATCAGATGCTTCAGTTCCTTGATAGTAGAAATATAAAGGTCGAAGCAAATGCAATTTCACCCTGTCATGCTTTACCCAGAAAAGATCATAAAACAAAGAAATCAACTGTGATGCGCTTTGTGAACAGAAGGGTAAAGAATGACATACTGAGGCAGGCCAGAAAGCTACGGGGAACAGAAGTTTACCTAAATGAACATCTAACAAAAACTAATGCTGAAATAGCACAGCAAGCACAGATGCTGAAAAGACAAAATAAGATACAGGCAACATGGACAAGAAATTGTAGAGTTTGGATCAAACTAAATGGAACACCTGAGGAAGCAAAGAGTATAATGATCAGAGAGATCACTGACTTAAATAAATATAGATGAACACTGATTAAGAAAATTAAGAGACTATGATAATCCATATCCACACATACGGCAAGAATAGTTCTTTTGACATACCATGTCAATGTACTTTAAAAAAATAAATAAATAAACAAAACAAACAAAAAAACTTATGACTGACTTGAGTAGACATCAATTATCCCCAGTTGGAGGAAGTCATTTGACACAGAGTGAGGAAATTCAAACTCTGAAAATATGCCATTATGCTGAACATAAACTACAAGAGATGGAAAATGATATTGATCCTGATAACCACTTTTTCAATAATATTCATAATCATTGTGAATATTACACTGAAAAGCAATTCAAAAGTCAAGTGCAACTAGATGGTAATCTATCAATAATACACTTCAACAGCAGAAGTCTTAACAAAAACTTTCCACAGATTCAGGACTATTTAAAACAGCTAGACAGAAAATTTACAGCTATCGCAGTCTCTGAAACTTGGCTTAATGAAGAGCAGGCTCCCCTGATGGCAATAGAGGGATATCAGATGTTTCATATTAACAGATCTCAAAAAAAGGGTGGTGATGTTGCACTGTATATTGATGACCTGTATAGGTGTAAACTTGTAAATGGAATGTCCTTTGCACTACCAGGGATTTTGGAATGTGTTACTGTTGAGATTGACCAAGATAAAACAAAAAATCTAATTATAAGTTGTATATATAGAATGCCGGGAACTTGCATTGAGACATTCAGAGATAAATTAGTCGAGCTGTACAATAATATTACTAGTAAGAAAATGGTAGTAATTTGTGGAGATTTCAATATTGATTTACTAAATCCATATCAACAAAATGTAATTACAGAGTTCATGAATTCTATGTACAGCATGAGTCTATATCCCACAATAACACATCCCAGTAGAATCACAGTTCACGCTGCTACACTTATTGACAATCTGTTTGTTAATATTATTGATAAGAAAATAGAAAGTGGATTATTGATAAATGATATAAGTGACCATTTGCCAACCTTTGCACTTATCCATGGCCACATGGGGGCCAATACAGAAAATTTTTTAAAATCGTTCAGATACAAATCACAAAATGCAATCAGTTCTTTTAAAGAAGACCTGCTGAAGCAAGACTGGACAAAAGTCTATGTATCAGATGTAAATGAAGCCTATGACACTTTTATAAACATTGTAACCACTCTTTATGAAAAAAATTGTCCATAAGGAAAGAAAAAGCCTAAACATAAATTTGCCGATAAGCCATGGTTAACCAAAGGATTACAAAAGGTGTGTAAAAAGAAAAATTTATTATATAAAGCTTTCCTAAAGAAAAGGACAAAAGAAGCAGCGCAGCGGTATAAAACATACAAAAATAAGCTGACATATATAATAAGATGTAGTAAAAGAGACTATTACAGTAAAGAACTGGAGAAAAACAGACAATATTAAAAATACATGGACAATACTTAACAATATTCTTGGCAATAAAAACAGAAATACAAGCTACCCAACCGATTTTTCAAAAAATAAAACGACTCAGAGTGTGAATGCAGCTTCACCTGCAGATGAATTTAATAACTTTTTTGTTAACATTGGTCCTAATTTGGCTCGAGAAATACCCATTACAGCACCTACAGGCGAAACAATAAGCAAAAACACTGCTATAAAAGACTCCATTTTCATAAAGAACACAGAGAGAGGTCACTGAAATTGTTAAATCGTTTAAAAGTAAAACATCTACGGACTGCGATGGTATTGACATGCTCTTAGTCAAAACTATTATTGAATGCTTAGTGAAACCACTGACGTATATCTGTAACCTGTCTCTCCAAACAGGTATATTCCCCAATGCAATGAAAATAGCTAAAGTAATTCCGATATACAAGACGGGTGACAGAGGGGAACTCTCAAACTATAGACCAATTTCACTATTGCCGCAATTTTCCAAGATGCTTGAAAAAATATTCTATGAGAGAGTTGACAACTTCATACTGAAGAATAATTTATTGTGTGAGCAGCAATATGGGTTCAGACACAAGAGGACAACTGCATTTGCTCTAATGGAATTTATAGAAAAAATATCAACTGCCGTTGAAAATAAAGAGTATTCAGCTGGGGTATTCCTGGATCTTAAAAAAGCATTTGATACAGTGGATCATAATTTATTATTAAAGAAACTACAAAATTGTGGTATTGGGGGGGTAGCACTGTCCTGGTTATGTAGTTACTTAAAGGCCAAATGTCACGTAACAGGGTACTTTAAATATCTTGAAACTAGATATAAAAGGGAACCGATCCTTTCGGGTCTTGGTGCATATGCTTCAGTAACAACGGAATATTCGTTAATTTAAAACTGCTGCGCTTGGCCTGACACGGCCCCTGGAATCGCCTGGGGAAGAAGGCGGAAGTGACGAAATCGATTGTACCCTAGTTTGATGCTTGGGGTATTTCAATTGATTGTTTATATGGAGACTGGAAGGTTGAAGTGAGCAACAAGAAAGAAAAAACTGGATATTTCACCCATACCTTAAAACGGGACTATCAGGGACAGCTGGGTAATAAGGGACACTTCTCTGGGAAATGTTTTCATACCTGTCAAGTGAGACGTTTTCGCCGTACTTCAACACCGTAAAAAGCGGCTATAAGGGACGGCGGAGCAACAAGGGACACCTCTCTGGGAAATGCCCCAAATGCAACTCGTGTTGTTATTGTCAAATATTTTAAGGATTCATGGATATTTGACAATAACAACACAACTCAGCGTCCGGCGCAAAATAAAAAAAAAAAGCAGAATTCTGTATTTGTCAGGCGATCTCTCTCTGTTCCGCAACCGTTGCACAGCTGAACGTGTTAAACCATTGTCCTAATGACTTCTCATTGTAGTGAGAATAGCTCACGCTGAGCGATCAGCCCGCCCCGACAATCTGACTAATGATTGACTCCACACTTCTCATTGTAGTGATAATAGCTCAGGCTGAGCCATCTGCCAGCACCAGCTGTGGGGGATCACACACAGGACGTGCTCCGCAACACACTCAATTTTTTTTCCCGTATATTTTTCTTTTGGGCGTACAGAAATGGCAATACGCCCGTTTTTGCTAAAATTGCATTTTCCCCATATTTTCCTTAAAATATTTGACAATAACAACACGAACTACATTTAAAACATTTCCCAGAAAAGTGTCCCCCACCACTCCGCCGTCCCCCACAGCCGCGCTTGGCACCAAAATACGGCGAAAACGTCTCCCTTGACAGGTATGCGCCTCCATTTTCATATTGATCTGGTCAATTTCTTGACAGCAGCGGCTCTCCTCCACTGTAATAATAATGGCTTCCGAAAAATCAATATTTATGGGGCGCCCTCGACAGACCCCCTTCGGCTTCGCAATTCTGGAGGCGATTAATGTCCAGTTCAATGACATTTTCCACTGGTTCTGCTCTCTGGTCATCGTTGGAACTGTTGTCATCAGACAAAGCATCTGATTCAGTCTCGGACGGCTCGAACCTGTAAGGTTCAATGCCTCTGTCACTGTCTGAACCACTGACAAAAAAAAAGACAAAAAAAAAAAGACAAAACTAAACTAATTTGTTCACAATCGCTGTCACTTTCCGTCATGATTGTCCAATGTTGATAAGTGTGAATGTGGATAGGCAGGGCAGCCAGGGTACAACTGGTGATGTCAAAAACATGGGCGTGGTCTGGACTGGCTGTCACAAGCCAGCAAGCAAGGTGGGGCCTTCACCTGGTGTATTTTGTGCAATTATGTAAATACAGGTGGGTGATATGGTCTCCGGTATGAATATTTGGTTTAAGCTATGTGTATTTTATCTAAATTGGTTGTTATTTAGAAAAAAAAATTACGTGACATTTGGCCTTTAAAGAATAGATATCAGTATGTATGTGTTGGTAACAGAAACTCAGTTACTGAAGGTTACTTGTGGTGTCCCACAGGGTTCAGTTTTGGGGCCATTGTTATTCAACAGGTATATAAATGATATATGTAAAGTTTCAGAAAAAATGGATTTAATATTGTTTGCTGGCGACACTAATTTATTATGCAGTGGAAGCAATTTGGAACAACTTCTGGATACACTCGGAAAGGAATTAGGAAAGCTCAAACTGTGGTTTGATTCAAACAAATTAACGCTCAATTTAAGTAAGACAAAATTTATAGTTTTTAACAACCATCACAACAACTTAGTATCTAAACTCAGAGTAAATGGTGTAGAGATTGAAATGGTATCCGAAACTAAATTTCTTGGAGTAATAATTGATAAACTGTGTTGGAAGTCACATATTAATTATATTAAAGGTAAAATATCCAAATCAATTGCAATACTACACAGAGTGAAATATTTGCTGAATCAACCCACACTATATACCTTGTATCATTCATTAATACTCCCATACATGACATATTGTACTGAAGTATGGGGAAATACATATAAAACAAACATATATCCAGTCTTTATGCTTCAGAAGAGAGCTATTAGAATAATAAACAAAGCTGCTTACAGGGAACCAACAAACCCACTTTTTCTTAAATTAAAAGCTCTCAAGTTGAAAGATCTGGTTGACTTTAAAACTGCAGTAATAATGTTTAAAGTGAAGAATCTATCATTGCCCGCAAATATCCAAAAGTTGTTCCAAATAAGGGAGAAACAATATCATTTCAGAGGAACATGGATATTTCAAAAACCTTCAGTGAGAACTACCACCAAGCAACACTGTGTTTCAGTGCAAGGAGTCAGATTATGAAATGATTTTGGACCTGAATTAAAATCATGTACAACGCTTGGACAATTTAAACAAAAACTAAAGGAAGAAATACTCCAAACATATATCCAAGATGACATATAAAATCACACAAGGATTGTCATATCCAGTCTGTGTTGTGTTGCTGCCTAGTTTTTTTTTTGTCACATTTTGTCTTAGCTTTGTTCTGAATTGTAATTGCTCTTGTTTTGCTTTTCTTTTGAATTCTTGGATGGAATATGGGTGGGCAATATAAGCTGCGGCTTCAGCCATCACCCATTTCGGATAACTTATGTTGAACTGTATAATCAGAGGACTTATTGTCTAATTTGACCTTGTTGGATTTTCTTCCCCCTTTGTTATATTACTCTGTTTCTTTTAATCTGTACTTTTATCTATCCGAAATAAAGATTCATTCATTCATTCATTCATTCATTCAACAGTAAAATATGGTGGTGGTAGTGTGATCGTCTGGGGCTGTTTTGCTGCTTCAGAACCTGGGAGACTTGCTGTGGTAAATGGAACCATGAATTCTGCTGTCTACCAAAAAATCCTGAAGGAGAATGTCCGTCCATCTGTTCGTGACCTCAAGCTGAAGCGCACTTGGGTTCTGCAGCAGGACAATGATCCAGAACACACCAGAAAGTCCACCTCTGAATGGCTTAAGAACAACAAAATGAAGACTTTGGAGTAGCCTAGTCAAGGTCCTGACCTGAATCTGATTGAGATGCTGTGGCATGACCTTAAAAAGGTGGTTCATGCTCAAAAACCCTCCAATGTGGGTGAATTACAACAATTCTGCAAAGATGAGTGGGCCAGAATTCCTCCACAGTGCTGTAAAAGACTCAATGCCAGTTATCGCAAACGCTTGATTGCAGTTGTTGCTGCTAAGGGTGGCCAAACCAGTTATTAGGTTTAAGGGGCAATCACTTTTTCACACATGGCGATGTAGGTTTGGATTTTTTTTCCCTTAATAATAAATATCTTCATTTAAAAACTGCATTTTGTGTTTACTTGTGTTATCTTTGTCTGATATTTAAATTTGTCTGATGAAACAGTTAAGTGTGACAAACAAATGTGAAATTCCATCAAAAATGAGAACTCAGGAAGGGGGCAAACAGTTTTTCACACCACTGTATGTGTTGAAAGTTCAATATAAATGTTAAATATAAAAATAAATATTAAAAATATGTATATGAGATCTAAATGTTCAATATAAATGTTAAGTATAAATATAAATGCTAAATGTTAAATGTCAGTTTAATGTTAAAATGTCATGAACAAAATGACATAAACATTAACATGAATGTTAAAATGACACATGGACACAGGTGGATCAGACAGAGCGCTACCTTCTCCTCCGCCATAGTTGGGGCCTGCTCGCTGCTCTCCTCCACCTGGTTTTCCATCTCCATCTCGGGGATGGGAGCATCTGGAAGTGTTGAGCAGTCTTCTCAGATGTATGGTGGGGGGAGAAAAGAATAAAACATCTGCAGTCAGGCATGTAATCCTTCCATCAGCAGACACGGTAAGTCTCTGTCATACACAGAAAGTCATGCACGGATAAACACGACAGAAGCGGGGACACACAGACGCAGGGACGTCCAACATGTATGCATGTGGAGGCACAGACAGAGATGTTTACCCCCCGTCTCCTGAGGAACCTCGTCATCCATGCTGCACTGCCTCCGCTCCTTCTCCTCACCTCCCTCCCCCTCAAAGAAGGAAACAGAGAGGGAACAGTGAAACATGAGCACCAGCCAGGAAAAGATGCTCTATTAATAATCATGGTCTGAAAAACATGCAGAAAGTCCCTGATTGTGATTCAAGTGAAAATTTCATTACAATAAAGACACATTTTATTATAATTCCTGCAGCTGGCACCATCTATGGCTGCAAACAAAAGTCTGGTGTACAATTCGGGGGGTTACAGCAGTGGTCCCCAACCTGTGGGACGCAGTCAGCCCCCACACGCAGGATGACCTGATGCCAAGCATAATGCCTTATACCGCTATACAGAGACTGGCAAGACGATGTGCTGGAGCGGACCAGACACAGGGGACACCAATCGGGCACCACTCCCCCCACTGCCCCCAGACATGGCCACCCTCCAGAGAAATAAGTGTAGGGCTCCCAGCGAAAGTGAGTTTTTCTAATCACACACTTCATTTCCATTCATTTTAACCCCACCATAAGGCAAAGTACTGATGAAGTACCCCGTGGATTGGAACATAACTACAGAAATTGATTTTGATTTATTAGTCTTTAAAACCCCACTAGCCGTCCCTGTTCCCACCTGGTTCATTAATCTACAGCTGATGCCGTTGTATTTTATCTGAACCTGTTTTTTAATAGGTTTGACCAACCGCCCTCCCCCCCGACTGCACAACAACCACTGCTGCCTTTAAAGTCATCGAGACCTGCTGTCCACACCCCACTCTACCAACACCCCCCCCCCCACTCCCAGCACACAGCCCCCCAACCTGACCCTCACTAAGACCCAGGTGAGGACGAAGCTGAGGAAGATCAAGGCGAGGAAGGCCTCGGGACTGGACGGCATCAGCGCAAAGCTCCTCAAGTCCTGCGCAGACCAGCTGTGTGGGATTGTGGAGCTCATCTTCAACCTGAGCCTGAAGCTGGGGAGGGTACCACAGTTGTGGAAAACATCTTGTGTGGTACCTGTACCAAAGACTTCCCACCCCAAAGACCTGAACAGCTACAGACCAGTGGCCCTGACGTCTCACATGATGAAGACCCTGGAGAGACTGCTCCTTGCTCACCTCCGCCCCCTGGTGGGACCAGCGATGGATCCACTCCAGTTCGCCTACCAGCATGGCATCGGGGTGGAGAATGCAGTGATCTTCCTCCTTCATCATTCCCTGTCCCACCCGGAGAAGCCCAGGAATGCGGTGAGGATCATGTTCTTTGACTTCTCCAGTGCTTTCAACCCCATCCAACCAATGATCCTGAAGGACAAGCTGCTGTGCGCAGGGGTGGACCAGCACCTGTCATCATGGATCCTGGACTACCTCACTAACCGGCCACAGTTTGTGAGAACCCGAGATTGTGTGTCGGACACGATCATCGGTAGCACGGGGGCCCCCCAGGGAACGGTTTTGTCTCCCTTCCTGTTCACCCTTTATACTGCGGACTTCTCACACAACACAACACACTGCCACCTACAGAAGTTCTCTGATGACTCTGCGATCGTCGGCCTCATCTCCAACGGAGATGAAGCTGAGTACAGAGGACTTATCCAGGACTTCATGGACTGGTGCCATCAGAACTGCCTCCAGATCAACACGAGGAAAACTAAGGAGCTGGTGGTGGACTGCCGCAGGCAAGGACAACCCCTCACAGCACCAGTAAACATACAGGGAACGGATATTGAGATGGTGACATCCTACAAGTACCTGGGTGTTCATCTGAACAATAAACTAGACTGGTCACACAATACCGACGCACTCTACAAGAAGGGACAGCACAGGCTGTTCCTACTGAGGAGACTCAGGTCTTTTGGTGTACAAGGGGCACTGCTGAAGACATTCTATGGCACGGTGGTGGCATCAGCCATCACTTTTGGAATGGTCTGCTGGGGCAACGGCATCACAGCAGCCGAAAGGAAGAGACTGAACAAACTAATCAAGAAAGCTAGCTCTGTCCTGGGGCAACACCTTGACCCAGTGGAGGAGATAGGAGAGAGAAGGATGGGGGCTAAACTGTCATCTCTGCTGGAGTCCGAGTCCCACCCTATGCAGGACATACTGAACGCACTGAGGAGTTCATTTAGCAGCAGACTACATCATCCTAGGTGCGCGACCGAGAGGTTTCGCAGGTCCTTCCTACCTACGGCTGTCAGACTGTATAACCTAAGCAGGGCTGCTCGCAGAGATAGCAAAAAACGTGACGACCTAATAGTATTGAATGCAAAAGACGCAACACACTTACACAAAATGGTCCCCTCCAGTATACAACTAGGACAATATAAGATAAGATAAGATAAGCCTTTATTAGTCCCACAATGGGGAAATTCCAGGATTGCAACAGCACAGGGATAGCAACACTCAGAGCAACAATCAGAAGGCAAGAAAAAACAAGAACAGCTAGTAAACATATGTACATATTACTATATATATATAGACACACAGTGCGGAGCATTATGGTTGGTGAATGTGCAGCAGAAAGTCTAAGCTCTCTCTCCGCGGATGCGGCGGGCCAGCTGGAAGGCTTTGGGCATGATGGTGACCCTCTTAGCGAAGAAGAGACCCACCAGGTAGGCCTCGCTGGCCTCCTGCAGAGCCATGACGGCGAAGCTCAGGAAGTGCAGGTCGGTCTTGAAGTCCTGAGCGATCTCCCTCACCAGGCGCTGGATGGGCAGCTTACGGATGAGCAACTCCATGGATTTCTGGTAGCGACGGATCTCTCTCAGAGCCACGGGCCTGTAACGGTGAGGCTTCTTCACTCCACCGGTGGCCGGAGCGCTTTTCCGAGCAGCCTTGGTGGCTAGCTGCTTCCTGGGGGGCTTTTTCCTCCAGTAGATTTTACGGGCGGTCTGCTTGGTTCTTGCCATCGCTCTTTATTATTCTGTCTTATGTTTCTTGCACGCCGCCTAAACTCCAGCCCGGCACCCGCGTCGTTTTCGCTACAGTTCCCGGTATGTCGAGTTTCTCCATTAGCACCGGGTGGCGGTTGAGTGCTAGCTAGCACTAGCTCTTCCTGCTGTAACGTCTCCTGCTGTAAACAGTGGCTCCGTCCGCCAACTCGGGAGACCTTTGGGGCGATCTGTGTGTCCGTGATATATATATAGAGTGAAAGGTGTAGAAAGAAGAAGGAAGATAAAAAAAAGGCTGTTGCAACGGGCAGCCAACTCGTGTGGCGCCGCCGGTCCGGCGGAACTGGAACCGGAAAAAAGTATAAATAACAGTGTAAATATCAGTCGCTATGGAGGGTAACAATATGTATGGGTACATAGTCATACCATGTAGGGTAACTAAATAGACGGTTATGCTGTTTAGTCCATCTAGCTACAATGCTCCGCACCATGTATATATATATTTATATATTTATGTGTACATATGTATATTCACTGCTCTTATATTCTTATCTTCTAAATTATTGCTCTAAGTGTTGCTATCCCTGTGCTTTTGCAATCCTGGAATTTCCCCATTGTGGGACTAATAAAGGCTTATCTTAGGACCAAATCTTATCTTAGGATCAAATCTTATCTTATCTTATTTTAGACAGACTGGCACATCAGCCTGCTAGCACCTTGGCTAGCCAGCTAAGGTTGGTCTGTGTCCATGGAGATAGATTAGCCCACCTAGCATTCGTACAGTCAGTCATTCACTCATTCAGGGTTATTTCTATGCTTACTGTACTCCGGGGACTGGTCATATCCTTTCCACCACTCACACCCCGCACAGCTCTCCACAGTAATGCTTCATTTGGGCTTTTCACTCATTAGCTAGCTCAGTCTGTCTTTGTCATCCTCAGCCAACTAGACAGTCCCTCCAGGATTTCACGGAATTTTTTTTTCTATTGTTGCGGTAAGTTGCGGGGCTGTCCTTGGGGATTGCCTGAATCACACATTGGCTCATGTCCAGCCCGGAGAGTCCCAACTTTAAAACTCACTGACAAGATGTAGTAGTGACTTTTCCCTCTAAAGACGTATAAACTGTTACAACACTTGCTCTAATATTAGATTCACTTGCTTTTTGTGTGGTTTTACGGTGCATTTGGGCGCACACGCTCCTGAGACGGAGGTGCTTTCAGGCAGGCGGATGTTTTTCAACACAAACCTGGCACTTCATACACGCGGTCATTACGGAAACTCGAGGAGACGTTCACCGGCGGGCCGGGGGAGACGGAGGAAGGAACGATGTGGTAAAACTCGCAGGTGAGTGTGTTTTTTTAAATCACACACTGTTTTTGCTGATGTGTTCAGTATATACTCACTGTAAACACAGAAGTGAGCACGGTGCAGCGCCGCATTTGATTGGTCAGGCTGATGACGTACACATCTGTGCGCTACTGAGAGACAAATTTGATTGGCGAAATTGGCGGAAGTTGACAACAATTGGCCAAAATTGCGGTAAAGATGTGGTGATTGGACAAAGTTCAAATTATGCAGGACCTGCTGAAGTCGCGGGAATTGGCAGAATCGCAACTTCGTGAAATCCTGGAGGGTCTGACTAGTTATCAAAACTGAGCCTAAAAATGGTGCCTGCCCCGCCTCAATCAAGTTCCTCAAGGTGGCAAAAGACGGAGTGCTGGGTGATCTGGGGTGTATGAGCACTTAAAGAAACATGCACTGAAACGAGTTGTTCTGAGCAAGGCTGGTTAAAATGGGTTGAAAATGTTGCAGAATTAAAGTAGTAGCATCTATGTTATGTTAACCTTGCAGTAACACAACGCCTCCCTTAGCACTGACAATTGATCGCAGTTAATGACAGCGGACAAAACCAGTGGGGAAGAATAAAAAGAGTAGAAATTTCAAAACCCAGCTACTATTTCCGGTTGGACAGTCTATGGCACACTCCACACTACTGCCCCAACTCTTCACTTTATTAATTCTGGGTGTTCAGATCAGTTTGCTGGAGTATTTCTGTCATAATGCGTGGACATACGGGCCGTATCAATGCTCAATCCAACTTTTTAAAGGCGGGTACAGCTTCCAGTCGGACAGTTTCCAGCTGGCAGCGGGTGTAAGCTGCAAAGGAGGAGAAGTTTGCAGTCAGACAGTCAAAACAGAGTTTGGTATTTAGTGCTGGGTGTTTGGGTGGGTTTGCTGGAGCACAGCTGTCATACTATGTGGACATATGGACTGTATTGATGCACAATCTTGATGTGAACACTGGGGAGAAGAGAAGAGGTTAACACGGCTAATGAGGAGGGCTGACAGCCAAGCTAAAACTCACAGGTAAGATAACAACTGGTGTAATAAGTGGTCGCTAGTTGCTCGCAGTATTTCTGCAGTATTTTTTTTGGGGGGGGGGGGTTGTTTGGTTTTTTTTACATGTTCTGTCCAGCAGCTTGGCAAGCAAAACAGATATCTCTGATTACTTTGTCATGCCAAACACAAACACGTTTACTTTGCCAAAGAAGGTCTACAGTACATACAGTAAATAGTATTTATAGGGTCATCCAAGACAAACTGGTCCTGGGTGAAGGGTCAGACTAAGAACGATCCAACAGACTCTCATGATAAATTCTAGATCAAGGATTCAGTGTACCCCGCCTGGTATGGGGTTACCGGGGCCCCACCCTGGAGCCAGACCTGGGGGAGGGGCTCAATGGCTAGCGCCTGGTGGCCGGGTTTCCACCCATGGGACCCGGCCAAGCTCAGCCAAAAGGAGTTACATGGGTCCGCCCTCCAGTGGGCTCACCACCTGCAGGAGGGATCATGGGGGTCCGGTGCTATGTGGATTAGGTGGCGGTCAAAGGCGGAGACCTTAGCGGACTGATCCCAGGCTTTCTAAACTGGCTTTTGGTACGTGGATTGTCACCTCTCTGGTGGGGAATTTGACTGAGCTGGTGTACGAGGTTGAGAGATACCAGCTAGATATAGTCGGCCTCACCTCAACACACAGCTCCGGTTCCGGAACCAGTCTGCTGGGGAGGGGCTGGAGCTTGGCCTTTTCTGGAGTTGCCCCGGGCGAGAGGCGATGAGCAGGGGTGGATATTCTTGTATCCCCCACCTTGCTGCCTCTATATTGGAGTTTTCCCCGGTGGATGAAAGGGTTGCTTCCCTGCGCCTTCGGGTTGGGAAACGGGTCCTGACTATCATTTGTGCCTATGCACCAAATGATGTTTCAGAGTACCCACCCTTTTTGGAGTCTGTGACTGGGGTGCTGGAGGGTGCTCCTCTTGGAGACTTCATTGTCCTACTGGGGGACTTCAATGCGCACGTGGGCAACGACAGTGAAACCTGGAAGGGGGTGATTGGGAGGAACGGCCTGCCCGATCTGAACCCGAATGGTGTTCAGTTATTGGACTTCTGTGCTAATCACAGTTTGTCCATAACGAACACCATGTTCAAGTATAAGGGTGTCCATATGTGCACCTGGCACCAGGACACTCTATGTCACAGGTCGATGATCGATTTTGTTATCGTATCATCAGACCTGCGACCGTATGTCTTGGACACTCGGGTAAAGAGAGATGCAGAGCTGTCAACTGATCACCACCTGGTGGTGAGTTGGATCCGATGGCAGGTGAGGAAGCCATTCAGACCTGGTAGACCCAAACGTATAGTGAGGGTGTGCTGGGAATGTCTGGCTGAGGCCCCTGTCCGGGAGGTCTTCAACTCCCACCTCCGGAAGAACTTCAATCACATTCCGAGGGAGTCTGGAGACATGGAGTCTGAATGGGCCATGTTCTCCACCTCTATTGTTGAAGCGGCGGCTCAGAGCTGCAGCCGCAAAGTGGTCAGGGCATCTCGTGGTGGCAACCCCCGAACCAAGTGGTGGACACCAGTGGTGAGGGCGGCCATTAAGCTGAAGAAGGAGTCCTATCAGGCTTGGTTGGCTTGTGGGACTCCCGAAGCAGCTGAGGTGTACCAGCAGGCCAAGCGGAGTGCAGCTCGGGTGGTTGCTGAAGCAAAAACCCGGGTATGGGAGGAGTTCGGTGAGGCCATGGAACAAGACTTTCAGTTGGCCTCGAAGAGATTCTGGCAAACTGTCCGGCGGCTCAGGAGGGGGAAGCAGCTCCCAGTCCACACTGTGTATGGTGTGGATGGGGTGCTGTTGACTTCGACTGGGGATATCGTCGGGCGGTGGAAGGAATACTTTGAGGATCTCCTCAATCCCACTGATACGCCTTCCACAAAGGAAGCATGACTTGTGGACAAGGGGAATGACTCGCCTATCACAGGGGCTGAGGTCGCCAAGGTGTTAAAAATCTCCTTGGTGGCCAGGCCCCGGGGATGGACGAGATTCGCCCTGAGTACCTCAAGGCCCTGGATGTTGTAGGGCTGTCATGGTTGACACACCTCTGCAACATTACGTGGAGGTTGGGGACAGTGCCTTTGGCATGGCAAACCGGGGTGGTGGTTCCTCTCTTCAAAAAAGGGGACCGGAGGGTGTGCTCCAACTTTAGAGGGATCACACTCCTAAGCCTCCCTGGGAAGGTCTATGCCAAGGTACTGGAGAGGAGAGTCCGGCCGTTGGTCGAACCTCGGATTCAGGAGGATCAGTGTGGTTTTTATCCTGGTCGTGGCACATCGGACCAGCTCTTTACCCTCTTGAGAATTCTCGAGGGTTCGTGGGAGTTTGCCCAACCAGTTTACATGTTTTTGTGGACTTGGAGAAGGCATTTGACCGCGTCCCTCGTGGTTTTTTGTGGGAGGTGCTTCGGGAGTATGGGGTATCGGGCTTGTTGTTACAAGCTATTCGGTCTCTGTACGGCCGTTGTGAGAGTTTGGTTCGTATTGCCAACACTCGGTTGGACTCATTCCCAGTGAGAGTTGGACTCCTCCAGGGCTGCCCTTTGTCACCGATCCTGTTCATAATTTTTATGGACAGGATTTCTAGGTGCAGCCAGGGAATGGAGGGTGTCATGCTTGGTGACCACAGGATCTCATCTCTGTTGTTTGCAGATGATGTTGTCCTGTTGGCTTCATCCAGCAATGACCTACAGCTCTTGCTGGTACGGTTTGCTGCCGAGTGTGAAGCGGCTGGGATGAAAATCAGCACCTCCAAGTCCGAGTCCATGGTACTCAGCCGGAAAAAGGTGGATTGTCCTCTTTGGGTTGGGGACAGGCTCCTGCCCCAAGTGGAGGAGTTTAAGTATCTTGGGGTGTTATTCACGAGTGAGGGGAAAATGGAGCGAGAGATTGACAGACGGATTGGAGCAGCATCTGCAGTGATGCGGACATTGTACCGATCTGTTGTGGTGAAGAGGGAGCTGAGTTCTAAGGCAAAGCTGTCGATTTACCAGTCAATCTACGTTCCTACTCTCACCTATGGTCACGAGCTTTGGGTAATGACCGAAAGAACAAGATTGCAGATACAAGCGGCTGAAATGAGCTTTCTCCGTAGGATTGCTGGACTCACCCTCAGAGATAGGGTGAGGCGCTCAGTCATCCGGGAGAGGCTCAGAGTAGAACGGCTGTTCCTCCACATTGAAAGGAGTCAGTTGAGGTGGTATGGGCATCTGATTAGGATGCCTCCTGGACACCTCCCACTTGAGGTGTTTCGGGCACGTCCCACTGGGAGGAGATCCTGGGGCAGACCCAGGACTCGGTGGAGAGACTATGTCTCCCAGCTGGTCTGGGAACGCCTTGGTATCCTCTCTGAAGAGTTGGAGCAGGTGGCTGGGGAGAGGGAAGTCTGGGCTTCTGTTTGAACTGCTGCCTCCGCGACCTGGACCTCTGGAAAAGCGGTAGAAGATGGATGGATGGATGGATGCTGGAGCTGACAGAGGAATGGGGGATTGAGTTGAAGGGATATGAAGTGGTTGGAGGGGCCTGTATTTATTTATTTATTTGGAGAATATTCTGGGTTCTTGTCATTACTGACATGCTGGAAGAGTATAAGTTAACAAAAAAACAACACATTCAGGGTACATTATATTAGAAACAAATTTTTGTTTTGGACAGCAATTAATTGTAAATAAAAGCTAAAATTTTAGAGATTAATCGCGTTTTAAGAATTTTAATTGTCTGATGGCATTAAATTAAAGTCTGTTGTTCTTGACCGACGCATCAGGATCTCTGGGACCCTGCTGGTCATGATTTGTGTTTGAGTGCAGCAGATGCCCATGTGGGCCCCACCATCGGTTTGAGCTGTCTTTTGGGTCCCATCTGTGTTTGTCCACATGGACTTCACCTGTGCCACAGGTGAGCAGGTGATGTGTTAACCCACCTTAAACCCACTGGGCCACACATGGCTCAGCAGCTTCCAGTAACACTGGTGCGCCGGGCAAAATCATGCAAACAAGTTTTCAACATTTTTTCTCATATATTTGTTTTAAAAAAAGTAACAAATTTACAAACAAAAAAGTAGTCACAAATTTATGAGACAAAGTGATTAAGAGAAAAAAGTTGCAAACTTACAAAAAAAAAAATTGGAAAATTACTTGACAAGTGTTACAAATTTACAAGATAAATTTTGTAATTTTACAAGAAAGTCACAAATTTATGAGGAAAAAAAATAGATAAGGTTGCAAATTAGCAAAAAAAAAAAAATAGCAAATATATGAGTAAATTTGAAATTTTTTTTGAAAAAAAAAAAGTCCCAAATTTATGAAGAAAAGCTGGAAGTTCACAGCAAAAAAAGCTGAAAATTTTTGAGAAAATTCCAAAGAAGACAAGAAAAAAATGACAAATTTATGAAAAAGTCACAAATTTACAGTTGAAAGTTTACAAGGAAAAAAGTGACAAATTTATGAGGGAAAAGTTGCAAGATTACAGTTTTAAAAAAAAGCTGCAAATTTATGAGAACGTTCCAAAATTACAAGAAAAGGTCAGCAAATATGCAAGAAAAAGTCACAATTTCACTAGAAAAAACTAACTTGTGAAAAAAAAGTTGCAAATTTACAAGAAAAAAGTCACAAATTTATGAGAAAAAGCTGCAAGTTTACAGAAAAAATAAAGTTGCAAATTTATAAGAAAGTTTCAAATTTTCAAGAAAATGTATCAAATTATGGGGAAAGTCACAACTTTACAAGAAAATATCAAATTTATGAGAATATAAGTTGAACGTAGGTAAAGAGGTGAAGTCCATGTGGCACATGGAAGCGCTGACAAACCCATATGGACCCATAAGACAGCCCAGTTTAACCTTTGGTGGGGCCCACGTGGACATGCTAGTTGAAAGGTAAACACTGCAGAGCATCACTGACGGTGCAACTCTTTCTGCTTCTCCTTACATGGCCCCAACACTGATGACAAACGCTGCATGTTTAGGGGCTACGTGTGCGTGTTGGTCGTTGAGACCGCCCTCCCCCCACCCACAGGGCAGTGATGTCATACCAAGCTGCGTGTCGGCGATTCTGTCAGGCTGCCAAAACTGGAGCGGCTCATCTGTGCCAAGGACGTGCCGTAGCGCAGGGCGGCATACACGGGGTCCACGCGCTTCCTTGGCACCTCTGAAACCACACAGACACACATGAAAATGATTCACTGCTCCAGACAAACATCATCACTGTTGCAGCCTGGAGGAACCAGGAGGCCTAAATATAACCGTCGGAGCAGAGTCGGTCCTGGACCAAAGTGACCCACTTTAGATGTGAGCGTGGGCCGCAGCCAAAAATGAAGAAGTCATGAAGACTTCCCCATGAATGTACACGCTTTGATCAGCTTCCCTCACTGGGACCAGACGCGCCTTCGTTTAATAGCTGTAATCTAGCTGGAGCTGCGGTCGCAGAAGAAAGGGACTCGGAGATGAGATTTTAAACGTGGAGAAGTCTGAAAGTCTCCATGGCTGCATTTCTCCTCTGCTGCTCCCATCCAGCTCAACATACTGGAATGGAGGGCAAGAGGATTTGTGCCGCAGGCCCCAAAAGCGCCGCGCCGGTCTGTGTCAAGTCGGGAGGATTTTCAGTTTCTTATTGAAGTCGGTGCCACCGTGAATAGAACAGAAATTCTGCAGAAGGAATTTCTTCAGAGCGATTCGTTCAGGTATTTAGAGGTGATAAAGGCCATTACGACAGCTGCAGCAGGCAGGTAGGGCTGCAGAAAGCAATAAACAGCAGAAAAGTAAACGAGGAGATGTTCTTTAGCTTTATCCTTGAGAAAAAAATCATTACTTTTCAAGTGAGTTTATGACCTTAACATTTCTGAGAACAGGAATTCATCAGATTTCTCTTTATTGAGCTTCATCAGGGAGTACCGCTACATCCTGACCTGAGAACATTCACAGTAATTTACAAGAAAAAGTAGAAAAAAAACAGCAAATTTACTAGAAAAAAGTTAGAAATTTACAAGAAAAAAGTTGCAAATTTACAATAAAAAAGCTGTAAATTTACAATGAAAAAAGTAGCAAATTTATTAGAAAAAAGCTGAAAAATTTACAAGAAAAAATAGCAAATTTATTAGAAAAAAGTAAGAAATTTGCAAGAAAAAAGTTGCAAATTTATAATGAGAAGCAAACTTATAGGGAAAAAGTAGCAAATTTTTAAGAAACTGTACCAAGTTTACAAGAAAAATCAGTAAATTTATTAGAAAAAAGTTAAGAAATTTACAGGAAAAAAGTTGCAAATTTAGCAAAAAAAATGTAAATTTATAGTGAAAAAGTAGCAGTTTTTATCAGAAAAAAGTTGTAAATTTAGATTTATTTTTTTTTAGATTTAGTATACTTTATTGATCCCCAGAGGGGAAATTGAGGGTCATCCACCACCTGGATGGATGAAGCAGCCACGATATGGTGCTATCCCTTAACCATTCACACACACATTCACACCTAGGGCCACTTTAGAGTCTCCAATTAACCTAACCTGCATGTTTTTGGCATGTGGGAGGAAACCGGAGAATTTTACAAGAAAAAAATTAATTTATTAGAAAAAGGTAAGAAATTCACAAGAAAAAAGTTGCAAATTATGATGAAAAGCAAATTTATGGGAAAAAGTAGCAAATTTATAAGAAAAAAATACCAAGTTTACACAAAAAAGTAGCCAATTTATTAGAAAAAAGTTGCAAATTTACAAGAAAAAATATCAAATTTATTAGAAAAATGTTAGAAATTTACAAAAAAGTTGCAGATTTACAAGAAAAAATATCAAATTTACAAGAACAAAATAGCAAATTTATTAGAAAGAAGTTTCAAATTTACAAGAAAAAAGTTGTAAATTTACAAGAAAAAAATTGCCATTTTATGAAGTACAGCAAATTTATGGGAAAAAAGGTTGCAAAATTATTAGAAAAAAGTTGCAAATTTACAAGAGAAAAGTTGTAAATTTACAAGATAAAAGTTGTAAATGCACAATGAAAAAGTAGTAAATTTATGAGAAAATGATCACAAATTTATAAGAAAAAAGTTGCAAATTTATGATGAAAAGCAAATTTATAAGAAAAAAGTTGCAAATTTAAAAGAAAATACAAAATTTACAAGAAAAATTGGAAATTTATTACAAAAAAGTAATAAATTTACAGAAAAAAAGTTGCAAATTTATAAGAAAACATGAAAATTTACAAGAAAAAAATAGGAAATTTATTAGAAAAATAGTTGTAAATTTACAGAAAAAAAGATGCAAATTTACAAGAAAACAGCTGCAAATTTACAATGAAAAAAGTAGCAAATTTATTAGAATAAAGTTGCAAATTAACGTCAAAAAATAGCAAATTTATTAGAAAAAAGTAAGAAATTTACAAGAAAAATGTTGCAAATTTATCATGAAAAACAAGTTTATGGGGAAAAGTTGCAAATTTATAAGAAAATATACCAAGTTTCAAAGAAAAAAATAGCAAATTTATTAGATAAAAGTTAGAAATTTAAAAGAAAGAATTTGCAAATTTTCAAGAAAAAAGCTGTAAATTCACGACGAAAAAAGTAGCAAATTTATGAGAAAATTATCTCAAATTTATGGGGAAAAAAGCTGCAAATTCACAAGAAAAAATCAGATTTACAAGAAGAAAATAGCAAGTTTATTAGAAAAAGTTACAAATTTACAAGAAAAAAGTTGCAAATTTACATGAAAAAAATGCAATTTTATGAGGTAAAGCAAATTTATGGGAAAAAGGTTGCAAATTTATTAGAAAAAATACCAAGTTTACGAGAAAAAAATAACCATTTTACTAGAAAAAAGTTAGAAATTTACAAGAAAAAAGTTGTAAATTCACAATGAAAAAAGTAGTAAATTTATGAGAAAATGATCACAAATTTATAACAAAAAGTTGCAAATGTAAGCTGGTTGCCAACCGCCAATCAAATCTAAAAGAAGAAGAAGGAAATTTACAAGAAAGTTGCAAATCTATGATGAAAAGCAAATTTATGAGAAAAAAGTTGCAAATTTATAAGAAAAAAAAACGAAAATTTACAAGAAAAAAATAGGAATTTTTTTAGAAAAATAGTTGTAAATTTACAGAAAAAAGATGCAAATTTGTGATGAAAAAATAGCGAGTTTGTGAGAAACATGATGCAAATTAATAAGAAAGAAGTTGTAAAGTTTCAAGAATATGAAATTTATTAGAAAAAATGTTTTAAATTTACATGAAAAAATATGAAATTTATTAGAAAAAATTTAAATTTACCATGAAAAAAGTAGCAATTTATGAGAAAACAATAACAAATTTGTGAGGAAAAAGTTGAAAATACTGTATATCATCAAAAAGGGCTAAATTGCCCCCCCCAAAAAAAGTTGCAAATTATGGGGAAAAGCAGGAATTTTATGGGGAAAAAGTTGCACATTAAAATGAAAAAGATGCAAATTAACGATGAAAATGTTTTTTTCTAATTATGCTCAGCAGTTGTGGTTTAAAGTCCTTTAATTCAGTTGTGTACCGTGACATAGAAAGGTTTATGATGATATTGGGGGAAATGCACATTTATACCCTCTTTGCATTATTTAATCTTAATTTTATCATTGCATAACCCAAACAGAAATTAGTGAGAGGACCGTGATCACGAGTGGAAAAATGGACAATTAAACCATCAACTATCTGGAACCATTTTACTCACAAATCAGATCCAACACCAAGCAACAGATTGTTGGCAAAAGCTATTTGATGGGAATTTATATGCAGATAAATCCTGGAAATGTATTTCCAGTCAGAATGTGTATGAAGATGAGCTCCGTGTTTGTCTGAGCTCCCTTAGTTAGCATAACTGAGAGGACAC